>CAJHQP010002010.1:0-96328 GCA_905132765.1 Moricandia arvensis | reverse complement strand
AGCATAAACAATGATGCAGTATGGGAAAGGCACATCGTTTATGCAGTTACAATACATGTCTTTTTGTAGAAACCTCATCCATACATTGGTAACAACAAGCCTCATACAGAGTTTGTATAATATTCGTCTCCCTTTTGAATTCTATTTTGGGTGATGACTTCTGCAGTTGACCAAAACAGAATACAGAAACCATACCTGTGTTGTTATATACACTGTCTAAGCCAGGCTCTCAGAACAGATAAACTACAAAACAAGCAATCTATGTTATAACTTTATCAAAGCTCATAGTTGAAGTTTGGATGTTTCATGTTTCTTCTTCAGCTTCATCCGCTTCTTCTTAAAGTACCGCTGAGTCTGGTGTCGCGCATCACGAGCAGCAACCTCGACATCACGATGAAAGCCAAAAGCTCTTCACGGTGAGAGAAGGCTAATCCAAATGAGGCATCACTCCAACTCAGCCTGTAAGAAGCATCAACAACACTGTTTCTCTCTCGATCAGCCCTGTAATGTTTATCCTAACCATATGAGAGTCTAATACACATTTATACTTAATCTTTCCATGCTACACAAACTCTCCCAGGGACATCATCAACCCGATAGAACTCTCCAAGACTCCAGCGGCTCAGGTAGACCCGTAAACTGCCATAGTTAGCCATTAACGCTGCCCATAATCAAACATGTTTAAAACTATGCTACTGCTACGTTTCATCATGAGCAAGATGCAGGCCACACGGAAGGATACAGCCGCATATCGTTCATAAGTTATAGTAGAGCACGCATCGACTCCAAGCCAGTTCGAGACTGATCATCACAACTAACACATAACTCATATCAACCGTCTGGGAACCAGTCCACCAACAGCAGAGATAGTTGTCGGAGAATCTCGAGCTAACTGCTGTCGAGAGGCACATCCGGAAGAATCTAGTGGGGATGTAGAAAGCAGGGAAGATCCTGGATCGTGACTGGGCACCCAAGAGAAGGATGAGTGCTCTAGATTAAGTAACACAGGTTTAGACGTCTTCGTGAAACCGCAGTGAATAATGAAGGATCAGTCACTTAGAGCAGTCTGTGAGGTTTCTCTTCGCATATCTACTGTGACATTAACACATACATCAGAACGAGCTAGCACGCTAGACTAGACTGAGAGTGAGAACTGCAGAGCTTGTAACAGGCTGTTCATCTCCTACGTCGCTACTCTTCCATATTAGAGCTGGTAGAAGACTCCAGTATCGAAGTTTATGATGTGCGTGAATCTTCTCGATCATTGCGGGGATGTCCTCTCTTGCATGCATCGTATGAATCGGAGTAGCTCCAGAAGCTCTGCGTTTTGTTCAGAGACACTATCAGTAAAAGAAACTAACACAAGAAATCAATCCATAAAGAGAAGCAGTCTGTTTGTGTTCTAGATATACAACTCTCACTCTGTTGAGGAAATGTTTTTGTCACATAGATCTCATTGAAACTATGACACAGGAATGTGATCTAAGGTAAATACATCGTAGGCCTGAGCAAGAAGAAACAGAGATGAAAATCGGTTTACTACAGAGTATATCACAAAGAGACGTGAGAAATAAGTATTGTTTTGGCGCAGACTTGATCATAAGCACGAAAAGCGAGGAGATCAACAAACATCGCACTTTGTACCATCTGAGAGTAAAAGGAACAGATGAGATAGAGGAGGCTAACAAGTAACCAAAGAGCCACAGACTGAGACTCACCATTGAAGAATCAAAACACTCATGCTGCAAGAAAACAGCTTGGGCCTCGCATCTCGTCTGGAAAAGCCCAAACGAGCGAGTTATTGATTACACATCTTAAAGAGAACTTTACTAAACCATACGAAGATCTATATATACGTATGGTATAACACTTTCCAGAGAGAAGACCATATCCATCAGATGTACACACGGATTAGCTTCATATGGATACCTAACAAGATTTAAGTGAAAAGTTTAATCATAATAGAAAACATTGTTAAGATTAACAAAAACAATGAAGCACCTACCCAAGCTCTGTAATAACATGTTGACAAGTGGCGAGTATCTGTATTGTACAAGCTCGTTGTGGTTCTTTCCGTGAGAATCGTTATCTCCTAGAGTTTCATCATCCAAAACATCGTCATAGCTCCTTCAAGACCGTGACTGTGATTGGAAGAAGAGAAACCATGATAAAACTATTCCAAAAAGCTTCTGATGGAGAAAGAGAAGAAGATGTGGCAGCCTTGTGAAAGAAATCAAATATAGCATCTATAAAGATCTCAATACCAGCTGAGATCTGCAAAAGTATCTAGAACATATGAGTGTGTGCCAGAAAAGTGATTAGTAGTATGTTCATGAACACAAACCTCAATGACTCCACGTCTTCTATCAGTAGTTCGGTTTAGGGACATGATGCTCTTTCCCTGGGATAGATTGCTAAAGTAAGGTCTTGGAGAATGTAGGTACCTTCCTGGACTCATAGGAGACACTCTTGAATCTCTTGTGCTAAGAAGGCGTAAGAGATATAACGGTACCCATAGAAAGATCCGGGTGGGTAGCAAAACCCACCAGAGTATGGACGTTATCCACTCTGTCCAATGGCTTTCGTAATTTGCAGGAAGACTAGCCCAAGAGCGGAGTGAAGTTTGAGATGAGGGTGATGGAGGTGTTGACATAGCATCACTATCTTCTCCAGATGAGTAATCCAAGCTAGAAGTGTCGGAATCCACAGAGAGCTCGTGAATAAAATGGTTGAAAGAAGAGACTCCACTGCAAAGAGAATGTAGAGTAAGTATTACACTAGTACTAAGGGCAGTGAAGAGGTACTTGAGAGAGGAGTGTTATTATACTTATGCATCCAGCGTGGTAAACGAGGAGCACGTAAAGTAGGCCTGAGTTCCCAACCATGAAGACCTTCAAGAACACTGGCTTTACCCAGGAAGAATAGTCAAGAGAAGTGCAGAGACTCCGTTTATGGATCTTGCAATGTTGTTCAAAGACTCATAGGTCAAAGTTTTCACTGACCTGCACTAAGAAGACCCAACACATTAGCCAAAGTCATAGTTGGCTAAGATATCCTACAATAAACCCCAAAAAGCAAACGGATAAGCTCTAAATAAAGAAACTAACGCACCAATACAAAGACAAATCACTGTAAACATTATAGGACTGAGTTAGAAGCTGTCATATCCCCAAATTATCAGAAGCTTAGAGGATATAGTCTTAGCTCAACTACATGACCACTGGCTCAATCAATCAATCCACATCAAGAAAGTCAAAGGTAGATTCAATATAGTCACAATCAAACTTAGCCTATCAGATTTACACACCCAACAGGTAAGGAAACTATAAAGTTGAAAACTTTACGGATCAGAGATCAGTAAACCGTTCATACTAAACCAAATCAAAGATCACAAATGCAAGAATGCAAGAATCGAAGAGAAAGAGAGAGAGGTGAGCTCACTCTTTCGTGACAGCGAGAGCGGTGTCGACAATACTCTGCATGATGTTGTCACCCAGAAGAACAAAAAAAAGCCTCGAACTTTCAGACAAAACAGGTGTATTCTCTTGTTGGTTTAATCAAAAAACGAAGATGGGTGACCCCACAAAACTAAAAGCCGTGAGAGTGGGATTGAATCGGATAAATGGCACGTCGGCGATTCTTGCCGTCCACAAGAAGGTCGGTCAAACTTTATTTTAGAGAGAATAGTGACAGAGAGTGACACGTGGATACATATTAATGGATGGTTCAGAATGTGTCATCTAGTGGATTTGCATGCGGATTTGGGGGACATGACACGTAAGTCTGTTCTGGCGGATAAGTTACTCCCATTTGTCCCTTTCTTTCTGAGTCTGACAATGGCCTTTCAGTATTGTCGTGAGTGACTTTCGAATATCAATAACATTAGTTTATATCTCTTTCATTGAGGGTCTGATTAGCAGAGGTTTTAACTTTTCTAAAATACGTTTCTTAATTTTAACTAAGAAAACTAAGAGACGTCTCTTAAATAAGAGTCTTAAGAGCCGTCTCTTAACAAAAAAATTTTAAAAGTCAAATTTAGTTAAGAACTTCGTCTAAGAGATGCTGATAAACATGGTCTAAGTATACTACTATTAGCTTTGTGGTTTGAATCTTTTTCATGTTTGCTAATTGTATTATCAAACAAAATTCAAAGTCATTAGCATTTTAGGCAGCAAGACAAAGCTGATCAGATTCAACTTTAATCCGGATTTAACTTCGTTTAGTGACGTGACGGTTTTATTATGCCTAACATCTGAAGATAAGCAAAGACTATTGTCGCTCTATATCAGTCTAAAACTCTCTTTCACTTGTCATTATTGACTGTTTTTCACCACTAATATTTTTATTTATATCACTATTTTTTTGTTGAAAAAATAACACTAAAACTTAAAATGTTTGTTAATCTCTAACACCCAATAAGGTAGGTATCAAGAACAACAATGATTAACCATGAAATCAACATAGTTTTCAAGTTTTGCCCTCTCAGATTCCACAAGATTTGAATGAGCCTAGTGATGCCTATATACTCCCTCCCATCCACATATATAACAATCTTAATGGTCAATAAAGTTGCAGGAGATTTGGAACTCACATAATTGTATCAAGTAATGAGATGTAGAGGAATAAGTGAAACTATGTATCCAACCTGAATCTTTTTTTCAACTGTTGCATTGATGATGTGCCACCTGCTAGCTGGCAAGGGTTTGAATATATGGTTTTACCAATATAACTTGGATTTATGAGTTGAAATTGATTGTTAATGGTACTCGTATGCTACTAGGCAACTCTCTCCGGGTATCCACATCACATTTGTTGATGCTCTCCATGACCTGCAGTAGACATACTTGATGAGATATTGAAAACGACTAAGAAAAACGATGGTTCGACACTTCTCATTGTCTAGCTTAGCTCTTAACTATGACACTAGATTCATACATGTTTTCAAAAAGCAATGCCTAACTTTTCTAAACTTGTACTTCAATGGCTTTAACGACTCAGATCCAGCTAAGAACTTAATAGTGGTAAAGTATCTCCAGAAACCAACCACATATCTTATACATGGAAAGCAACAGAAATAGTAGCATATCTTAGACTACCATGCTCAACTTGGAGAACATGAACAAATAGAATGGCTCAGTAACTAGATGCTTGCCAGTGAATGTAAAAAGAAGGAGTCACCTCTCCTTACTAGAGTTGATACTCTCACATTGTTATGGTAACACTTTTGAACTTCATTCTTTACATTGTGAAAACAAATATTAGTTTTTTTTATCTTAAAAAGAGGAAAAAGTTTGTAGATTGCAAATTTTGAAAGTACAAAAGTTTTACCAGTCAACAACCAACGTGGTAGCACGCCCAGTAGCAAAAGACGTGAGAACCTACCACCAAAAAAAGCCAAAAAAGTAAGTAGATAGTTAGACATCTGCTTTCACAAGAGCAGGCAGGAGACCAACGAACCCAAAGAATATGGAACATACAGGATTCTTAGCCATGAACAATGCTGGAACTTTGTATTTCTGAAACATTAGCTTTGCCGCCCGTTGGGATTGTGAATGGTCCATGTCCAACTATTTAATGTCTGATTAGTACGATATTGTTCACTTTGGGACTAAGAAGTTGACCCACATGGATTTACTTTTGGATTCTTTCTCAAAAGATCTCGTACTAATTAGAATTGGACTTCTTTTATATATTAGACACTTTCTTTGTCTAAATTTTCAATGTGAAACTTTGTTTGTATCTCACACCGCCATGCCAAGCATATGATACAAGAATATAAGTAATCAATATAAGACAAGTAAATATCTATAAGTAACTAAATCGGACCTCTCTCTCTGCTGTGAGTGTTTAAAGGAGGCTCAACTAGCAGCATGGGGTGCTCCTTAGGATCAATCATCAAACAACTCCTTCAGACATAAACACTACTTTAGAGATGACATTAAACAACAATTATGAGAGAGAAAAAACTAAATGCTTATACCTTTTACCTGAAAGCATGTTCCACCAAATCCCAATCAGAAACTATGCCATCTTTGATGGGTGACAATATCTGGTGACAGAAAATAAAATGCATGTTTAGTTCTGTTGGTGTCAAACCAAAAGAAATGGAAAGTAAAGGGACAAAACGAAAAAGAAATAGCAAAAATAATAACGAAATAGCAAAAATAATAAACGCCGTTGCCGGGGATCGAACCCGGGTCACCCGCGTGACAGGCGGGAATACTTACCACTATACTACAACGACTTGGTGTTCAGTTTATTTGTTTTATAAATACAAATCTTAACACCCTCATTGCAAGGTATTTAACAGTGAAACACACTTTCAACATCCCCATTGTATATGGTATATGCAAAAGGTACTCATAATCCAAATGTCATATTAAGGGTTATTGTATTTTGCTTCTGTTTAAGTTTTAGTTATATAGTAATTATATTAATATAAATTTATGAAGTATTCTGATGAGGTACTCTATTGTTGATGATGCTCTAACGGTGCTCTGATAACATTCTCCATATTTACAAAGAAAGAACAAAATATTTTCTAAGTAACTGACAATACACCATAGACAGAAATGGCATATTCAAGTCTCTGTATCACTCCTTGGTTCCACTGTTTACTCCAATCAGCTCTCGCTCAGGTCCTAGTCCTCTTGCTTTTTGTGCTTCTCCTCTGCTAGCTTGACTCCAAGTGGTCCATGAGATATATATATGTTAGCAAATAAATCATATTAGAAAGCAAATTTGTTAAACTACATTTGGTAATTAAAGATGCTCTGTGTTATGGGATTGGGTAATGGTCCTAAAACAAAGAGCATGGAACTATCTAGTGCTCAGATCATATATACATTCCCAAAAAAAAGAATATCATCCATTAAAGAACACAAACACAATTCTAACTGGTTGTTAATAGTCTTAAAACTTTAACATGTTGATAAACAAATACAAATGCTAATGTTCCGTGTAACTAATTTTACTTACTGATCCATTTCACCATTACACTATCAGGAGACTCTGCAGCCAACGGTCCACTCTTACTCACATCTGCAACATCCACAGACAGTGCAACCAACGGTCCACTCTGACTCGCATCTGCAACATCCATCTCCGAACCAAACCTAATGTTCTGTATCCTCGTCAACGTCTCCATCACGTGCGACATACACGGCCTCAAATCTTTATCCGACTGCAAGCATTGGAAGGCCAGCTCAGCGACTGCGATCACGGTCTCTCTCACTTCTTTATTCGTGTCGAACCCAAGTGAAGGATCCACCATTTCTTGGAGCTTATGGCTTTGGATTTTAAGGACTGCCATGTTCGAGAGGTTGATGTCTTGGCGCTGCCTTTTCATGTCGACAGCTGGAAGCGAGGAGATAAGCTCCATCAGCACTACCGCGAAGCTGTACACGTCGCTTTTGTTGGAGAGTTGATAGCTTAGGTGGTAGTCTGGATCAACGTAGCCTGGAGTTCCTTGTGGACCGGTTGATACATGCGTCTGACCACTGGGGAACAGTCTTGAGAGTCCAAAATCAGCAACCTGATGTCAATGAAACCAAGCAAGATATGAAAAGGATGAGACTATGACATAAGCAGGGATGGACATAAAATCTTGAATCCGAAATCCAAACCGAATCAAACTTTGTCAGATAAAATACCAAATAGATCATTGTAAGCTATAACAAAACATATCTAAACCCGAAGTGTTATCAACCAAATTTGAACGGATAACCCAAAATCACGAATAACCAAAGAATCAGAAGAAGAAAAACTTGAATTAAAGATCATAATTAATGTTCGGTATAAATATTTCAAATACTTAGTTCCATGTTTATTTTTATATGAAATCTAAAAATAAATATTTTAAACTTAAATATTTTTTTTAAACTTAAATTTTACTTTAAAGAAATATTGAACTCAGTGTTTGTTTTGATATGAGAATTGAAAAGTGTAACCCAAGTTAAAATAATATATGGTTATTTAATAGGTTTTAAGATGCATTTTTATTAACTAGAATCAAATCTGAAGTGTAGCTAACTGATCCCGACCTATATCTATAAAATGTTAGAATGTGATCTAGAAGGTGTACCAAAAACCCGAAATTTTGAAATACCAGATTCGAACTCCCATGCCTATGCCTAGACATAAGTAATAGCCAGTGTGAGTTACTCACCTTGACATTGAAGTTTTGGTCGAGTAAGATGTTATTAGACTTAACATCACGATGAATGATCTCAGAGGCGTGGAGATAGTTCAAGGCAGAGGCGGTTTCAACAGCGATCTTGAGCCGTGCTTTGACAAGGTAATGAACTAGGGTTAGCCTGTGGACCATGTAGATGATCAGCTAACGTGCCGTTCGCAACATACTCATACACTAGCACCAGATCACGGCTCTGTTTCGAGGAGCATCCAAACAAAGTCACCAGGTTAGGATGGCGTAAACCTGTTAAGATCTCAACTTCGTTCCTGAACTGCTCTGCTCTTTTTAAAGTTGTTATCGTACAAGCGTTTCACAGCTACGCTACGTCCATCTTTAAGCTTACCGTAGTAGACAGTACCAAAGCCTCCATCACCGAGTTCTTTAGACGGGTCGAAGTTGTTCGTGGCTTCTTCGAGCTCTTCGTAAGAGAAGAGACGAACACCCACTAACACTTCCTCTGCTTTCTCCATGTCCGAAGACTTTGAAGATTGGTTTGAGAGGTTTCTTGGAAGCAAAGATGAAGATGCTCGGTAACTTTTGGTTATTCTAC
Organism: Moricandia arvensis; assembly: GCA_905132765.1. Taxonomy (NCBI): domain Eukaryota; kingdom Viridiplantae; phylum Streptophyta; class Magnoliopsida; order Brassicales; family Brassicaceae; genus Moricandia; species Moricandia arvensis. The sequence continues at coordinate 87,584 of CAJHQP010002010.1, read as the reverse complement.
GATGGTACATAAACCAAAAGATGCTCGCTGCTGATATTCCCACGACAGAAGAGGCAGCACCTATGCCGAACTTCAGCTTATAATTTGGAACTGAAGAGACCAAGACGAAGACACATAGTCAGGGAGTTTCAGAGTATAGTTTTCGCAAGAATACATAAAGTGAGACATGCTAAACCAATACAAATGAGAAGTTTTTAGAGCTAACTCCAATAGTAAATATACTCTAATCAATATAGTATTAATAACTTTAATACAAATAATTAATATAATTAAAAATTGAACTAAATACAAAAATACAGCATCAAAGTTTCTAACAAGTATCTTAAAGTTTCTTACTGTTCTAATATTTATTTCCACTCAAATAATGATAAGATACCCATATTAAAGACCTGACTTGTAGTGTTCTTACTTCTAAAATTAGAAGTCATTGAAATGACAATCAATATAATGGCAAGTAGTTGTAATTTTTGGGTTAATAGCGGCTGGATGCTACTCACAGAAACTTCAAACACAAGGAAAATTCTCCATACTTTCAATAAATTCCCACTATAACTTTCTTCTACAATTGACTATAGGTATGGATGTTCGTGTATCGGTTCGAGTTTGGATCGGATATTTTAGATTATTATGTATTTTTATATAAAGGTTTACAATTCATTCAAATATTTTCTTTTCACATACTGGATTATGTTCGGATATTTTTAGTTTGGGTTTGATTATTTCATGTTGGATTCGGATATTTTAGATTTTGAAAAAAAAAATTCATTGCAAATTTATTTTACTTAACTGATTTTTTAGTTTTTAATAGATTAGAAGATTAACAGGTTTGGAAACAAAATGTTGAAAATAAAAATACACTAATTTAGTTATTGTTTCAAGAACTTGGATGAAAATTTTGTTTTTTACACAAAATTAATGCATGAAATAAGAAATTTGGTATGCATTTTAATTGAGTAACAAATCATATTGTCCACAATCATATGTATATTATCTTATCTTGAGATATATGTGCAGCATCAATACAACTATATTCAATAAAATGAAAGAAGTAAAAAAAGAATATATGGTTAACTATGGATATGTTTCGTTATCTTTGGATAATTGTTCAGTTATTTTTGAATATCTGTTCGGATTTCAGAAATTATCCGCTCGGTTCAGATATCTATTATTTCATAATTCAATATCTTTTTGGTATGGATTTTCGTTAGGGTTTTTCTGGTCAGGTTCGAGTATTGATTCAGGTATCGGGTTAAAACAATTGAGAAGGCTTAATCGACTACGTGAAAAATAAATTGGACCGCATAATAATTAATAGCGGCCCACTAAAAACCCAAGAATTTATTCAACCAGGGTCTAGAAAAGACCAGCTGTACAATTACAAAGTACAGCTACATATTTCTGGATCAAAGACGACTATCTTACAAATTATTAGAAAAAAAAACTGATCTAATGAAATGATAGTGGAAATTTTGCACCCCAAAAACAATAGGATAATGGAAACACGACACGCAAAATAAAATTTGAAAAAGTCAGGTGGGGTATTCAAAAAATTATTAAAAGATTTGGACAATCACACAATTACAATTCTCTAATCAATTGGTCAAAAGTATACGTATCCTAGACTCGGTGCGCATCCTAATCGACTTCGATGAAAAAGTCAAAACTTAAGACCAAAAGAAACTAACCTCTTTCATCGTGGCACGAGGACTTGTGAGGCTTGTCTGCACACAGACACATGAAATTTCCCGACCGTGAGTCCGAACCACATATCCCAGTTGTATCAAAACACTCCTTGCAACTCTTGTATTCTTTATCGTACCTCAACTCGAACCCTTTCTCCAAAGCCATCTTCAATGCTTGATCCGAGCCGTTCGCCTTGTGAAGCTCGTTCTTAGCTGACCTAAGCATCGGAATCTCTCCAACCTTGGTACAGTTTTTAGGAGGATGATCCGATCCAAAGACATGATACGTTATCGGAATGTCCTTGCTTAGGTGGCAAGAAACCCTTGACAACGATCCTGTCGAGTTATTATCAGCGCAACTGAATAGATCGACCATCTCGGTGTTATGGTTTAACGTGAACTGTTTAGCCCCGGTGAAGTTGAAAATATGTGGACAACCATCCTCGAACAAGATCTCATCAGCTACAGTGATTGTCTTATTACCAAGATTCACAGACTTGACTCGAAAAATGAAACTCTCCATCTCTAGGGTTAGGGTTTGATTCTCCTTACATGAAAGCTCGAACCCTGTTTGGCCACAGAAACTTGGTTTGCCTATGGTATGACCCCAAATGGGTAAGTGATGTTGGGGAACACCGACGGTTCAGATCCACATCTTGGAGGTAACCGGCACTCCTCGTACTGTTGGTCGGAGGAGAAGCACGACGGGAAGATGACGCAGAGGATGAGGAGAAGAGAGATGGACATTGAGGTTTTGCTGATGATAGACTTAACAATAAGTTAAGGCCATTTGTTTGTTAAGACTTGGAAGGGTTCTTGAGGACTTTATGAGAGATTGGTCAAAATGATCAGTGACGACTTTTTGTATAATTTTAATTGGTTATGATGATGATGATGATTAAAGAATTTAAGAAACGTTAGTTAGTACATCTAAGATAAATAATCATTTTTCTATATAAGAGGGATATCCATGTAGAGCATGCTGCATTGTTATTTGACTTGATCCATTATGTAATTTTATTTCTGGTCTTGAGTGAAAGTGACGTGATAGTTGATACCACGTAGCAGTAAACATTGTGTTCCAAATTTTCTTTAAGACTTTTAATCAAGTTATTTAACCCTAAGTTGCAATCAATGTGTCCCACAGTATATCCATCCTTCAAAGTTTTAATCTTACATGTTTAGTGAAAATAACAATTTTGTAACAAAAAAATACCAAAAGGACTTTAAAATATTACTGCATCAGAATGCCAGTGATTATTTTATTTTACACCAAATAAAGCAAAGATGGATATTATTTATTTTCTTGTTGTTTCAACTTTGAAATCTGACCAAGTAAGATGGGAATAATGTTCTAGTTACTATATATATATATATATATATATTGGGTTGTATGACAACATCTATTAGTTATTCATTGATATAGTTGAACTTTTATATAACTTTTTCAACTAAAGTTGCTATATAAAAATAAATAAAAATCCAGGTTAGCAGATATTTCGAAATCTCATGCAAAGACTTTGACTTCATACTTCAAAAGAGACCAAAGGGGGAAGTTTCTACCTTCTGGAGAGTGACGAGGGTGTAAAACTAATTTGCTATTTTTTATACGCCGAATTGGATAGTAATATAGATACTCACCGCTTGATCTGCAAATAAATTAAAAGTTTAGAATCTAGAAATTAAATAATCAAATAGATGACCGTTTTAGTGATTAAAAAGCCCAATAATTCAGAAGGAGACAAGCGACAAATATCATCGTATACATCATCAAAGTAAAGGAAAAGGTGGAAACGAAGCTCATATTACTAGATGTTAAGAGAATATCGCAAATAAGATCTAAACATTAAATGAATTATTAATTTATTTTAAGATTCTTGTCAAATAACAAAAAAATAATTTATTTTCTAAGGGTTATTTGTCAAATAAACAAAAAAAAAGAAATAGATCTGTTGACAAATGATAGAAAGATAAAATAGAAAGTATGAAAATTGAGTAATTTGGATAGTTAGTGATTTTTTTATTTGTATATTTGTATAGAATATTTTTATTTTTACTTTAATCATAAAAATATTTTTTTTATCAATTATTCAAATTAGATATATAAAAATAAACAAATTTGTAAATTTAGCATTTAGATATTATTTTATTATTATTTAAATTTAACAAATTAAAATTAGTATATAATTACTAATTTAAAATAATTTTAACCAATTAATTTACATTATTTTAGATAATATAAATCAAATTTTATGTAAATCGTATTTAGATAGATCGCATTCTGTTGCTTAAAATGCGCCTTAGACGTTGCTTAATACTAAAATTTTATTACCATGGAATATATTATCGTAGAGAAGTAAACAATGTTTCTAGAAGGCTACCAAGTAAGTAATCAGCAAGCGTTCGACCAACCAACGTTGCAAGACCAAAATCTATACAGAAAAATTTGACCTTAACCCAAAATAAAATAGGAAAACCTACACATGCCATCGAAAATTAAAAATTTATGGCTGATCTAGGGAGTGAATTAAAAGTATAAGGAATAGATTAGAAAATAACAAAAAAAAAAGCCCCTCAAGAAAGAACGCCGGAAAGGACTAGCCGTATGGGTGGGCGTTTCTCCAAGAGTCTCTAAAATCTCTCTTCTCTCAGTCAAAGCGACGCCAACCTCCGTATAATGACTAAAACACGTTCATCCATCTTGCTTCCTTCATCCACTACCCCACAAGACAGAGACTAGAAACATCTCTCACTCTCTACTTCACTCACATTCTTTTATTCTTTTATTAGTTGGTTTCTCTCCTGATTCTATATTATTTGCTTCCTAGATCTCTTTCTCTCTTTGATCCGAGAGTACATCTCCCATTCCTTGGATTCAATTTCCTCTGTAAGTGTTCAATCTCTTGCTTACTTTTACTGTAAATCAGTTTAGTGAAGTGAAGTGTTTTTTTTTCCTTTGGAAAGTTTCGAGCTTCAAGCTAATCTAAGATTACCTTTTATGGATTAGTATTGCCTTATATGAGTGTTTACATAGATCTAAGTAACTCTTCTGCAAAAAGTTTCTAAATTAATATTTAAGCTAGAATTCTATTGGTTTACTATATCTGATGGAACAATCTGGAAACATTTGTAGGAAGACGACAATGAGAACTCCTGGAACTCCACTTTCGAAAACGGACAGAACACCAGCTGTAACACCAGGTGGAAGCTCAAGATCCAGGGAGGAGAAGATTGTTGTTACCGTGAGGCTAAGGCCACTGAATAAGAAGGAACAGTTAGCTAAAGACCAAGTGGCTTGGGAATGTGTTGATGAGCACACCATTGTCTCTAAACCACAAGCTCAAGAACGTTCTCATCACCAATCCTCATTTACATTCGGTAATATTAAAAGTCCATATCTCTGCATTTTCGTTCTGTTTCCTGAGGAATCTTATTGCCTAATGAATGGCACTCTTGTTGTTTCAGATAAAGTGTTTGGACCAGAGAGTGTCACAGAAGATGTGTATGAAGATGGTGTTAAGAATGTTGCATTGTCTGCTTTGATGGGCATAAACGGTAGATGCTTTATGACTAAGATATTCTGTTTTGTTTGTGGCTATTACTTAGATTGATCATAGATGACTAATTCGTTTTAATGTTTCAGCAACAATATTTGCTTATGGACAAACAAGTAGTGGGAAGACATATACCATGAGAGGAGTAACGGAGAAAGCTGTTAATGATATTTACAATCACATAATTAACGTAAGCTTTGTTTTGCTATGTTCAGAGTTTCAAATCAATGTTAAATATGCCAGTGCAGATCTTTTGACTAGTTGCTTTTTTTTGTTTATAGACTCCTGAAAGAGATTTTACTATCAAGATCTCTGGTCTGGAGATATATAATGAGAATGTCAGGGATCTGCTTAATTCAGATTCAGGGCGAGCACTTAAACTCCTTGATGACCCTGAGGTACTTATTTATTTCCATTAAAAGGAAATCATTTTCTTGTTGATGTTGTGGCCTTGATTGAATGTGCACTTTCATTGATCTAAAAAACTAATGAACTGGCATTGCAGAAAGGGACAGTGGTTGAAAAACTGGTCGAAGAAACGGCTAACAATGATCAACACTTGAGGCATCTGATTAGCATTTGTGAAGGTAACTTGAGCTTGTTGTATTTTATTATTCAAGTTTACTCATGTTCAACATTTCTGACTGGTATTTCCTTTTTGATAGCTCAAAGGCAAGTTGGAGAAACTGCTTTGAATGATACTAGCTCACGGTCACACCAAATAATCAGACTGGTAATGTTCTTGATTCATTATTTCCATGAAACAAGTTTCCATACACCCTGCAATATGTTTATAACAAGTTCTTGATGGCAAAGCAGACGATACAAAGTACTCACCGTGAAAATTCAGATTGTGTGAGGTCATACATGGCAAGTCTGGTAAAAATAGATCCTCTCTCTTTTTGAGTCATCACCTTTTGTTTTTTTTGCAAAATGTTTATCTTGTGTGTGTGTGAATGCATTGCAGAACTTTGTGGACTTAGCAGGAAGTGAAAGAGCATCACAGTCACAGGCAGATGGAACGAGACTCAGGGAGGGTTGCCATATCAATCTAAGTCTAATGACACTTACAACTGTCATAAGAAAACTAAGGTAAGGTTCTTCCTGAGAGTGACACTGAAATCACAAAATCTTGTTAAGTAATTAATTTCTTTTATCTGAATTTGTGAACTCTTCTTAGTGTGGGGAAAAAAAGCGGCCACATACCTTACAGAGACTCCAAGCTCACTCGGATATTACAGCATTCACTCGGTGGAAATGCTCGAACAGCCATTATATGTACACTGAGTCCAGCTTCGACTCATGCTGAACAGTCAAGAAATACTCTATACTTCGCCAACCGAGCCAAGGAAGTTACAAACAATGCTCAAGTGAATATGGTAATGATCTTTCTTCCATGCCTTTGCCCTTCTTAGTGTCCTTTTTGAATGTAAACAAACAAAATATTTACTTGATGGTATTGTAACTACTACAGGTTGTCTCTGATAAGCAACTAGTGAAACATCTTCAGAAAGAAGTGGCTAGATTGGAGGCAGAGCGTCGCACACCTGGTCCATCAACAGAAAAGGATTTTAAGATCCAGCAGGTTTCTATTTACTTCAGTTTTGTGCAAACATCAAATGTTGATATAATGAACCAAAGCTTTGATGCTTATTGCTTAGTAATGGATGTTTCATGATATTGTTAGATGGAAATGGAGATTGAAGAGCTTAGGAGACAAAGAGATGATGCACAAGTCCAACTTGAGGAGTTGCGCCAAAAGCTTCAAGTAGAACAACAACAAAATAAGGTCCCTAAGTCTACCTCTCTCTCTATACTCTTTCTATACATACTCACTGACATTGGCTGAAGCTTTAAACCTTTTGTCTTTATCTCAGGGCTTAAATCCTTTTGAATCACCAGACCCACCGGTTAGAAAATGTCTTTCTTATTCTGTTGCCGTGACGCCTAGCGCGGAGAACAAAACACTAGACCGAAATGAGAGAGCAAGAAAGACAACTATACGTCAATCTATGATACGCCAGTCATCAACAACTCCTTTCACACTGATGCACGAGATCCGAAAACTTGAACACCTTCAAGAACAGCTTGGGGATGAAGCAACAAAAGCTCTTGAAGTACTACAGAAGGAAGTAGCTTGCCATAGACTAGGAAACCAAGATGCAGCTCAGACAATCGCCAAGCTTCAAGAAGAGATCAGGGGAATGCGTACTGTGAGATCATCATCCACAGTGCTTAAAGATGTTCTGGGTACTGGAGATGTCATAGCTCCTAACAAGAGTGTAAGTGCCAACCTCAAGGAAGAGATAACAAGGCTCCATTCACAAGGAAGCACCATAGCAAATCTAGAGGAGCAACTTGAGAGTGTTCAGAAGTCAATAGATAAGCTGGTGATGTCACTTACAAGCAACACCAATGCTGGAGATGAAACCCCGAAGACAAAGAATCATCATCATTCAAAGAAGAAGAAGCTTCCATTGACGCCTAGCAGCGTATCCAACCGCCAGAATTTCTTGAAATCTCCATGCTCTCCTCTTTCAGCTTCTAAGCAGGTCCTGGATTGTGATGGTGAGAACAAAGATCCTCAAGAAAACAACAATTCTGCAACTAGAGGAGGGACAACGACACCACAAGAGACTCCACAGAAAGGAGAAGAAAGCGGAGATGTATCGTCAAGAGAAAGCACTCCAGGGTACAGAAGATCAAGCTCAGTGAACATGAAAAAAATGCAGCAAATGTTCCAAAACGCTGCAGAGGAGAACGTGAGAAGCATAAGAGCATACGTAAACGAACTCAAAGAACGTGTAGCTAAACTACAGTACCAGAAACAACTTCTCGTTTGTCAGGTGCTTAAGTTGGAAGCAAATGAAGGGGCTGGATACAGCGTAGAGAACGAGGAGAAGACCATAGAGGAAAATGAAGAGCAGAGTCAAGTAGCGTGGCATATAACTTTCATAGAGGAAAGACAACAGATCATAGAGCTGTGGCATGTCTGCCACGTCTCCATCATTCACAGGACACAGTTCTATCTACTGTTCAAAGGTGATCAGGCAGACCAAATCTACATGGAAGTCGAGCTAAGACGGTTAACTTGGTTAGAACAACACCTAGCAGAAGTAGGTAGCGCAACTCCAGCTCGAATAGGTAACGGAACTCCATCTAGAAACGGCGATGAATCTGCAGTTGTATCTCTATCATCAAGGTACACACACTTACATATAAGTGAATCTCTTACATTAGTCACTTCATACAAAAAGCTAATGTCTTATTCAATGTGTTGTTAATGCAGTATAAGGGCATTGAGACGTGAGAGGGAGTTTTTGGCGAGAAGGATCAATTCGAGACTGACGCCTGAGGAGAGAGAGGAGTTGTACATGAAATGGGACGTGCCACTGGAAGGGAAACAGAGGAAGCTACAGTTCGTGAACAAGCTATGGACTGATCCTTACGACTCAAGGCACGTGCAAGAGAGTGCAGAGATAGTAGCGAAGCTTGTTGGGTTCTGTGAAAGTGGTAACATCTCTAAAGAGATGTTTGAGCTCAACTTCGCCATGCCTTCTGATAAAAGGTGGAACATTGGCTGGGACAACATCTCTAATCTTCTTCATCTATGAATGAAGAATTTTATTAGTTCTTTTGATTTGTAAAAGTAACAGAGTACTCCTGTTATGTCATTGTGTTTGTGTTTGTAGTACTAGATTCCTTGTCAAGTTTGAGACTATAAAAACTATAACGATCAGATTACCCATATCCAAGAAGAATAAAATTCAATCTGAATTCAATCTCTGAAGGTACAAGACAAAAACTGAATTCAATCTCTGAAACCTGAAACTTTGTGCAAGACATGCCCTTATTTTCTGAGGAACACTGTAATATTGTAGCATTGAGTGTAACCAAAATCTATGATAAATAACTGAACACATATTCAATCAAAACAAGCTTCACTTTCTTCTATGTTTCAAAGTGTGGATTCTAATTGAGCTTAGTGATGGTATGAACTGATATAAGAATCACAGATATGAAACACCTAAACAATTCGAAGCAATGGCGTTTGTTAGATATACTGTTGGTTTACGTATGCCTGTCGAAGAACTTCTCTATGAGTACAGAGAAGGTTGCAAGCCAGCGCAACCTATACACGCAGCTTTTGGGCCACCTTGAAACAAAATCATATTCATTAGTCTCACCAAGAAAGCAAACTGCAAAGAGATCTAAATTACTTCAATGTCAAAGAAACAAAAGCACCTAAGAGGCCATTACAAACCTATTAACGTTCTAATAAAGTCCACACAGAAAATGATAGACATTCATTACCTCGGGCAGACATCGAGCCACCGGTCAACACATCCAGCAAAAGCAGTGTTTGTTGTGTCATGCTTCGCCTTGCCTTTTTTTTTACAAAGTAAGTCGACGGTAAGAACTTGAAGTAATGATTTAAGAGTTCACAATAATGTGTTTTTACCTTCTCGATAATGCATTCAGCTGCAGAGAAAACCAAACCCATAACAGCAAATGTCTTGCAAGAACTCCAACTCCTTTGCCCCATTTGTTTAGCTGTGAAAATAAACTGTTGCCTACCAGTCATCGTATTCATTCGTTATAGGATATCCAATGCTCCAAGAACCAAACCCATCATCAGTCCAAGCCCTCCTCCTATACACAGCTCCATAGAAAATGTGAACAAAACCACAATCAACATCCTCACAAAAACTATTCATCATACAAAGAATATAAATCTATTACCAACGAGCAAACATCAGTAGCTTTATGTCAGAAACGTCCAAATAGATTCGATATGATTCAACAATTAACCAAACCAAACGACCTAAAACTCCAATTCTCTGCAAGTGTTCCAATTAACCAGTTCAGAAACATAGTCACTAGTACAAAGCTAAGCACTTTCAACAAATCTATTACCAACGAAAAAACACATCAGTAGCTTTATTGTCAGGAAACGTCCAAATAGACTCGATTAGATTACAACAATTAACCTAAACCAAATCCAACTAAACCGGGCTAGTGTTCCATTAACGAGCTCAGAAACATACTCACTAGTAATAAAGCTAAAGACTTTATACAAATCTAGCAATAAATATCGAAAAGGAAAGATATTTTGGGAACAGACCCATGACTCCACTAAGCTACACTTTTGACGGGCGCAGTTGTTCCAAAGCTGCTTGGGCTCGGATCTCCTCGATGGTTGGCATCCGGATCGGCTCGATCTGCGTAACGCTAGTCTCATAGAGCCCGATGAACCCACGGCCGGTTCGGCATTTGCATCCGCCATTTTTCAGAGGTGTGGAGTGCAGAATCCGACAGGATTAATGTCGTAAAAAAGAAGGGAAGAAAGAGAGATCGAGCGTTCGCGATTCTTCGGCTTGTGGAAGAGAGAAAATAATCAGGGTTTATCGTGCCGTGGTCCTGGGGGTTTAAGCCATAATTATGGCCGACATTTACCATTTTAGGCCCATTAGTGGTGTCTATAGGCCCATTAGAGTGACGGTCGTCGTCAACTGTCGAGAGACAGAGTTGATGGTGCAGTGTCTTCTGTTTTTTTGTATCAATACTCCAATATTGTTTTTCAATTTACTTAGAATAAAGTTTGGACAAATCTCCCAAATAAATCTTTTTTTAAAATATTTACTACAAAACTAGACTTCATGAAAAAATGATCAAAATAAATTTTTTGATTTTGAAAGATTTTAATATTTCTTATTCTTTTTTAGTTTTAAACTTTATCTCCAAAAACTCACCTCATAACTCTAACCGCCAGTAGGTGGACTTGGGAAGCAGCCATCAATGGGCGGGCACGAGCGGTCTGGTGTCCGAGTCAATTGGTCTAAATGTAGATTAGTTCATTCAATAAGTATAAATATATATTTACATCTTTAAATAAAATGTATTTTTAATCATTTTTTTTAAAATGTTATTTGAAGATAAAAAGTTTTTTAAGTCTATCTATAATATTTCTCGTAAAATTTTATTTTAGCTACTTTTCTACAAGAATTTAGTCTCTTTTCATTTATGAACAGAAAAAGTTTAATTAGTTTGGATAAATCTGGATTGGAAACACTACTCATAATGAAGGTTTTATTTACGTCTGTGTTTTATCATTTATTATTTTGATTCATAACAGCTTACTTATGTATTACTTTCCTCTGTATCATTTTAAATGGTTTTTAAGATTTTTCACAAAAATTAAGAAATAAAATTTTATGCAATTTATCCTAGTTTTATAAACATAATATTAAATAAAAGTAGTTTAACCCCTAAAATATATTATTTTATAATCGATCAAAAATTTCGATTAACATTAAATTTTATCTAAAATATTAAAAACTAGGATCGGTCCGCGCTACGCGCGGAAATATGGTTTTACATATGAATGTAAATAACTATGTAATTATACATTTTTTGTGTGTCTTATGTAAATTTTTTGCAAAGGAAATATATAATAACGTTTATTGTTTTTAATAATGTTAGGATGTGGAAGAACTATCTATGTTAAGATTAGTTATGTTTGATTTTGATGATTGTGTCTATATCAATAAGTTATAGCATTTAACATATTATATTGGGTGAATGAGGTACATGTGGTGTTCTCTTTGTATATTTTTGATTATTCTAAATTCATAATTAGTTGGTTAATTGTGATTTTCTATATTTTGGACTCTTGAGAACCGGCTTATGGTTTTCATAATTATCATAATAGTTTATGTTAAGTTGAATATGATATTAACTGAATAAAATAGTGAAAGCGTGAATCTAATTGTTTGTATTATAAATTAACACTTAAATGTATAGTTATAAAATTTTGTTTCAAATATTTCGATTCGTTTAAAGATTATATTTTATGGAACCAAAAAAATACCCAACTAACAATAAAAATGATAAAGATAGATATACATTATTTATTTCTTTCATGTCGTTGAACTCCACTTATTTTTAAGTTGGAATGATGGAGTTTATATATTTTAATACTTGGTTTAATTTATGTTTAATTTTTTTATAAACTTAGTTTGTTTTGTATGAAAATATGATATCATGATAATATTTATAATGCTTTTACTTAAAATATTAACTATTTTGATGTGTAAATTTCAAGACAAACTTTATTTTATTTTAACATATTTTCAAACGATTATTTATATAATTTTGATCAATACTTTAAAATGTTTGTTATATGTTTTTCATATTTATTTGCATTCTATGTTTACTAAATCCTATATTAAGTTATTTGACTGATCTTCTTTCTATATGTAATAATATTCGAGAATTATGAATTTTATTATGATACCCTTTTCCTCTATATCACAAACGAATTTAAAGAAGTATCACATACAATATAAACATATTTCAATTCTTAGAGTTACAATTCAAACATGTTAGTAAGATGAATCACCACATTCTATTCCAAATATTTGTTCAAGTTTGATAATGAGTAACAGCTTTTCTGAGAGTATTTATCAGCCTCCATCTCTTCACAGCTTTTCCGAGATATGTATACTTTTGGTCGTTTAATTTTTGTTTGTTTCTAATCTTATTCTTTCAATATCCAGAATAAGTTGATTTGCTTATAGAATCATAGAGTTCATAGTTCATAGATGAACGTGCGGGATATTGGTCTTTTGTATCATGACAAACTATAATTCAAGTTAACTCCAGTAATGCGCAAAAAAAAAATGTTAACTCCGATTTACTAAAATGTGGACTCGCTCCCCGCGACCAAATAACATTAGTTTAGTCTCGTTGCGACCAAGTATATTTTTCTGTTCAAACTCTCCCTTGGGATGAGTAAGTAAGCGATCAATAGAAAATTATCTTTAGCCGAATGAAAATTAAAAAAAAAAATTACTCTCCGTTAAAAATAATATTAACTTGCACTGCTAATGTTTTGTTATTCTTATAAGAGGATATCTGTTCAGTTTACAACTAAAAATACTTTCATGTATATGTTTTTTTTTTTTTAATTTGATCTAAGCATACATGATATTCTCCAAATAGTACATTTCTTGTCTCCATGAGCTCGTATTGCCTTCTCTCCAGCTATAAGGAGACACTCCTTGTTGTTCTTCCAATTGCCTTGAATACATGTGTCTGAACCTAGTTTCTTCTAAAGCCTCAATCTTCTCTAAAACCTGCTGTAAATCGTTTAATAATAACAGTTCCATTATAGAAAACGATATGTTCAGAGGCTATATATGCGGTGTCCTTCCACCAAGAGCTTCAGCCTTTGTCACATGAAGCTGTTTCTTAGCTTCTTCCAATGCAGTTCACAGCTCTTTTAACTCCTCTCTTTGTCTTTCATACTCCTGGTTGTTTCTCGAACGGTCCTGAACACATGTGTCTATACACCTAGTTTCTTCTAAATCCTTACTCTTCTCTGACCCTTCATGTTAACCGTTTTACAATAACAATTCCATTAGAGAAGATAATCTGATATATTTTATGCGGGGGATGCCTGACAAAGAATCAAAATCTTTCATCGCTTAAATCTCAAGGACTTATGTGTCTAGTATTTTACCATGAGCTTGGAATAGTCACCCTCATGTTCTGGACCAATCTGAAGAAGCTCAAACTCAGGTTGACATTATGCTTCAAACTGTATATAAATATCCTTCATATCCACTGATGAACAAAAACTCCATTCTTTGCAGTTCTAAAGACAAAATTGAGAGACGAATAAATGGACGGAATTTTTACACAATGATCTATCATGCAATGAGACTAAATTCAACTTACAGTTAGCACCCTGATTCTTTAATCAATCGACATTCATGTCAAACTTTATATTATACACACTAAACCTAACCTATCAATAATCTATACTCAAATGCTAACGAAGATTTCTAACCATCAATCGATTTTTGGGCAAAGTTAAAAAAAATGTTACCAGAATTGATGGTCCTTGACGATGTCTCTGTAGATTGGCCAACTCCATGCCGATCATTCTCCAAGAAATTTCTGACCATCACTGAATCACAGTCTCTCACATGGCTTTCCGTCATAGCTTTCTTCTTCACTTTGAGGTAAACAACCGAGATATGGCTCTCTGTTGTGACTGAATCAAAGTCTAAAGAGAAGAGAATGATGAGTTTAATGGATACAGCCTCACCTATAAATAGTAGCAGATTCGCCGACTGGAAGAAATGGAGATGCAATGAATCAGAAATCGTGGAATGAATGGGAAGATGGAGTTAATTGGGGAGTTAATGACAACGATTGAAACAACCGAGTTCCGTAACCGCCCTGGTTTCCATTGAAGGTGAGAAGATCAAAGTTTGACACAGAGATCGACGACGTTTCCTCTTTCCTGAAATTCCATTGTTGCTTTAGATTGTCAGAGATAGAAGAAGACTATGAACCCTAATTCTCGATATTGCCTTCCGCTAAGATGATCGTCTCTTTCTATGGGGCTGGAATCGTGAGTTTTACAAACCTTACTAAGGAAAAAAAGAGCCCAATAAATGTGTAGCAAAGCCCATAAAAAATTAAAACAAAAGAAGAATTGCCACATGTCAAGTTATGGTAACACTATTTGATGACGTGGATTGAGGGATAAGAGAGACAAGGTCTTTTATATAATAATAGACTAGGGTCGACCCGCCCTACGGGCGGGATATACTTTACTTATGATCTAGGTTATTAGTTTTATATGATTTTGTGGTTTGTGTTTTAGGTTTACATTTTTAAAAGATTTGTATTGTATGTTTTAAAATTTGGTGGATTTTAAAGCGATTATGTTTAGTTGGACCTTATGAAAGTTCTTCTAGTGATTGGATGTATTAATCTAGGTTTGTTAAAAGTGTTGAGTTAAACTTTTTTGTAAGGTGTTACTAAATGAGTTTGTGAATCGTGTTTGAGGCTTCTTGTATCGGAAAATAAGGCTGTTGTATGTAACTGTAATTTTTTTGGTTCAGTGGTGTAAGCAATCTCCAAGTCTTTACTTCTAATACCATATTTGTGGGATCTTTTTAACAATCTTACATATGTTGGTAGTTTTGGTTAATTTGTAAAGATGTTCAATCTAGATTTCGATTTTTAGGTATTTTGATTTATAAAAATAAGAACCATAATAAAACCATAGATACTTTGATTTGGTTTGGTTTATACACCGTCGGTATTCGATCTATTAAGTTTAATACCAAAAAATGTTAAATATATTTAGCTTTTGTAACATTATATGCATTAAATATATCAGTTTTACTAAAACATAAAGAGATTTTTATATTATAACTTTTAAGTAAAACATTTTTTTTTGTTTTCTTCTACTATTAAAATAATTAGTATATATATAAAGTTAATATCAATAATAAAGTTCATGAATTAAAAATTATATTAATAATATTATTCAATAAATAAATATTAGCACAAATATTTGTTAACAAAATAAATAAATAAATATGTTTTACTTAATTTGATAAAAGTGAGAAAAAAATTTCAAACTTAAAACAAAATATAAAATTACGTAAATCAACATTTTAAATATAAAAATCATATCATAAAAATTATATATATTATTAGTTATATTATATAATTTACATGTTGTTATACTACTATATTTAATAAATTTTAATGTTTTAATGTCCAAAATACGTGTTGCGTTGTCAAGAGATGACTTTGTGACAGTCTCAAGAGTGATTAAAACATTCTTTTATATATATAGATATCAAATGGTAAAGGACTATTTGTATTCTTTTCATTTTATTAACATTATTTAAATTATACAATTATGTAAAAAAAATTAATATTTATTTCAAACCAATATATATTAAAAACAAATATTAAAATAATATAACATATATGAAATACATGATTTTACACACACACACACACATATATATATATATGTATGTATTGTAGCTGATTATATATAAAGAAAAATTACAAAAAAGAGTAAAAAGAAAAAAAACATTGGTCAAGGTTTTGGTCAATGCCCTTTTGAACGGTAAAAAATGTTTTATATGACATGTTAATCAAAACATAACCACCACGTAAGTTGAGAGTCTGAGTCTCCGTTCTCTTCCATTCGTCTTCATCCGTCATAATGTTGAAAGTAACTCGTTTTTCTTCAATTTATGAAGAGAATCTTTTAGTAAGTTTAAAGTTTTTTTTGCTCTTCTCATATATTTTCTTCTCCAATCTGCTTGGATTTTTATATGATAGTCATCTCTTCATCTTATTCTTTTGATTCCACTTGAAACAGAGATGGGAGGAAATAGTGTTCCCAGCTTCTTGACCTGTGATTTAAGTGAAGCAGCTTTGAGGAAGAAACTCAGCCAGTTGAAGATGTGGTACAGAGTTCTGCCAAAAAAAAAAGGAACGAAATGCCTGAGACTTATAAATCACTTACTTATTTGCTAAAAGACCATAATATGAACTGGTTGCAACGCTAATTTATGTATACCGGTGAATTTGCGAAAGCAACTATAGGTTCCCTTAATCTTTCCAATAATCATTTTACACCAATGTCGATCATTTCTAAACGCTAATATATATTCTGAATGTTACAGGTGTAAAGATTGTGAAGATGAAGTGAATGGGAGGTCAATAGAAAAATCCGATGTAGTGTATGTGTAGATAGGAAAAGATACCTTGAATGAGCTGCACAGATCATTGTGAGTTGCACAATTAGTTTTTTTGGTGAAGTTTGTATATGCTTAATGGTTAAATACAAAGAAATAAAGAATATTCGGTTTTGGGTCCTTGGCTTGTGATAAACGCTTGACTTCATGTATATGTAAATGTAATAAAAATTTATCAGTTAAGAGAACTTATTATCAAAAACGTTCAGAGATTTCCAAAAGTAACAGTTAATGTGAAACTTACCATTGTAATCTCACGTATAGTACCAAAGCTTTTTGACGGAGGTTTTTCTCTTTTGGTTGGTGGATAGAAACATTCATTATCATAGAACCATAGGGCATAAAGAAATTACAGTTCACAAACTGAAAAGAACAATAAACCCAATCAAACAAATCAACCAAGAACTTATAAAACACAAATATGAAGAAGATAAAGCTCTGTTTTATAAGAAAAGGAGACAAAGTTCAATAACAACTGAGACTTTGGATAAGATCAAACTTACATGATTACTCTGCTGTGTAGCTGGCGTCAAATTAATATAGTTTAAAATAAAAACTCAGAAACGGATAAAAAGAAGCGAACAACAAAAAAAATCGATCTCTCTTAGCGTGGGGAACAATAACACAAAAATGGAAAGCCTTTATAATTAAGAAGACTGAACCGATGAATTTGACGGGATACAACATACCTTTTTATAGTTGAGGATTCACCCAGATTCACAGAAAGGAAGTAACGGTAGATGCATCAATGATAGATTGTGTGGGGAGTGGAGAACAATAATTAATTAGGGCGTTTAAAATGATACTTCAATTAGGTGTAACTCCGTAACGTTTCCAGATTTTTTTGCAGGTAAGATGAACAAAAGGAGAAGTTATGGTTCGAGAAATTTCCGGAAAAGGCATAGTCTCCAAAAAGAAGACCGTTTAAAATTGAAAGCAAGCCCATATATTGAGCCCAATTAGAAACTATCAGAATAAAGGTCGCAAATTATTTATCTGGTGACACGTGTTATGTTCTGGTGCCTCTATTTGATGACGTGTCTTTGATCAGGAGAGAGACCATCTCTTTTTTATAATAATAGATATCACTTTTTATAAAATAAAATAAAATAATTTAAACACTACTTAAAGTAATAATAATGTGGTGGAAGTATGATAAACAAATTCCCAAGTAGGTGTAGACTTTTAGCCGAGGACTAAAAATATTGGATCGCCAGCCAATATCTTTTATATTCAGAGTATAATCTACGTATGGTTCCAATAAAATTCTTCAAACCTATAATAATAAATTAATATTTCAACATATACGTACCAAACAACGAAGTAAAACCCAGACTGGTTGTAGCTGTCGGATTAATACTTCAGCGGATCAAACAATATCCTGTCAAACTCAGTTATACTTGCATGACAAGTAATCCAAAGAAGATGTTTTTTTGCTATTACCTTTTAATCTGTTTTTCTAAAAGAAAATCTTTCAAATAGACATCTTAAAATTCTTGTCACCAAAATATCTTTAAAAATAACTAAAATAGATATTTTTATTTTAAAAATTATAATATTTATTTATTTTTAAAATTTTTAAATTTCACCTCTAAATCTTCACCATATAACTCTAAACCCCAAATGTAAAATAGTTAACTCAATGGATATAAATGTATATTTACATCTTTTAACAAAATTTATTTTAATCATTTTCTCTTTTAAATTTTATTTTTGTGCCAAAAACTTTTTGAAGTACAGCATAAGATATTTCTCTTTTTTTTAATGAAAATATTACATTACTTGTTCTAAAACTAGAGATGCATATACATGTGTGTGTGTGTGTGCGTGTGATCTCCCTCATGGATCATGCCAATATCTATAGCTTGAAAATGATTAGTTAAACTACCCTGAACAACAAAACCATATATAATTTTACAAAAAGAGAGAAAAAAACATATAGAAGCCTCAATGTCTTTACAAAACTTGGACAAAATAAATAAATAACCAAAAATAGTTGTCTATGACTGATAATATGTAAAAAGTTTTATTCATCTAGCTCTCCACGATCGTCTCCAATCCAGGCCTCCACGATCCATATTTGGATTCATATAGTACCTTATCTTCTAGGGTTTCTCTTATTTCCACATCATCATGATCATGACCATGATCATCATCATCACTAGACGTTGAGTTTCTTCTCCTGTCTCCAGACACAGGAAACATACAAACAGGGAACATTCTCTTCAAATGGTTATACCGACTTTCGCTGAGTATCTCAGCCGTTTTATCTGAGATGAGAGCGAGTTCTTCTTGCGTTAAGACAGAGAATAACATGTCTGTCGGAAGGATGAGGTAGAGATGTCGTCTCGGCCGCAAGAACTCGTCGGGAGATACGGCGGTGACACGGTGGCCGATTTGGAGCAAAGCTGAGTCGGTGATGAAGTGAGTGGAGGAGTTTTGAGAGACGATATCGGAAGTCTTGATGGGTTTAGAGAAGACCTCGAGGGTTCCGGTGAAAGGAGATAAGATTTTGACTACTCCTGATGATGATGAATGTGATGATATGATCAATGGTGCGCATGAAGATGTGTTTCCCATTATTGTGACCAAAGTATAGGAGAACGAGAGAAAAGTCAGAGACAGAAGAGGGAAGTTTCGTGGGAATGGGCTAATATAGCTTTTATAATTATGTGGAAATATTTATAGTTGTATTAGTTTATTGGATTAAGTGGGGATTATGTATTAATTAACTTTCTTTTTGCTGGTTGTATACAACTGTGTGTATACTTTCTCTCCGGATTATAGTTGTCGCTTCTTGTTTTTTTTTTTGGGGGACTTTGTCTGATAGGGTATAGTTTGAGTAATCAACAAACAGTAATGTTTTTAGTTTCAAGTTTAGCAATATATATTATATATATATATTCATATAAATGTTGTCGATATTCAAAAAATCGATAAGCGGAAACTAAGCGCTTTGTATCAAACTAGCGACTATGCAGATTGTCGAAGTCTAAACATTAATGAATTATTGATTTAATTTACACATATTTTACATTTTTATAAGATATTTTATTTTATTTTTCTTTAATTATAGATTTATTTTGATGAATTATCATGTTAAATATAAAAAATCAAAATAAATTAGATAAATTTATAGATTGATACTAATATTATTGCTTATTTAATATATCCGGACTACTTTAAATCGATTTAAACTGATTTAAAATTGTTTAAACTGAGTTAAAATGGTTTAAATTGATTTGAATTATCTAAATTGGATTTTAGTAAAATTATTTTAGTTATAACTGATTTTTCATCTAAGTGAGAGTTTAGCCACCGTTTAAACTGATTTTTAGAGTATTGATTAATACTCATATAATTGATCATTTGTCAGATTCAGCCCTTATAAGACCCGTTTCATTGTTTTAACTTTCGTTCTACCAAACACTAAAAAATGTTATTCAGCAAAACAGCATGAATCAAGGCGGTAAGAAAAAGTAAAGAATATATACTTTTATTTCTTACGGTTTTCGACCGTCTAATAATCTATTCTATTAAAATAGAAGTCACTATTTCACTTCATGTGTGATTTTTTTTTAAAATGAACCTTCCCTAGAGGATAAAATTTCATTTATTTTTAATAACAATTCTACTACATTAATTAATCACTTACAAACATCATAACAACTATATCCTATAAACCCGTTCGGTTTACGAAAACATGTTGGCACCAATAATGAACCACCTAATATATTACATACAAATAAATGAGACAAATGTCACATTAAAGAAATCAAAATCTGTCGTCATGAATGTACTCTTAAAGATGCCAAAGCTTTGTAGACCTTACCATCTAATGAACTTGTCTTTCTCTCCAATGACCATTGTTCATCACCTTAAAAAGTTATTATAACAGAAATATAGAATCACCTAACAAAAACATACACAACCATTATTAATGAATCAGTTTTTTTTATAACCTTAACATCAAAAAATCTGTCATAACTCCTTATGGTGTCACGACCCTCTAACAAATAAAAAGTTTATGTGATCTCTAATTTAGATCCATGTAGGATTATTAATTTCACTGTTAGCCTTCAACATTTTTTAATAATCTTATTACTTTATGAATCAAACACAATAAACAATTGGAGAAGATGAACATGGTGCACAATTTACGTTAATATTAAAATTCCATATGCATAAATCATATAATTAATATATCATATATATTTTATAAATATTATATTGTAAAACAAAAAAATATCTTGGCTAATATCTTCAATATAACTAATTTTTAAGTTGATAAACCAACAATATTAGTCATCATGCTATTAAGTAGATAAACTAAAAAATATTGTTAAACGAAAAATCTTGAAAAGATATATTATTTCCTACAATTATGGTCAAGGAAAATCTTCAACCAAGAATATATTAAAATGAATAAATATATGATATATATTTTATAAATATCATATTGTAAAACCAAGAATATCTTGGCTAATATATTCAATATAACTAATTTTTAAGTTGATAAACCAACAATATTAGTCATCATGCTATTAAGTAGATAAACTAAAAAATATTGTTAAATGAAATTTTTTGAAAAGATATATTGTTTCCTACAATTATGGTTCAAGAAAAATCTTCAACCAAGAATATATTGTTTCTTACTATTTCGACTTATCTTTAATGCTACGTTTTTCAAAAAAACTATAATTCACTCAATATATAATCAAGATTAATTATTTTCCATAAAATAAGACTTACCTAAAATCATGGTACAAAATTCATCTGACCTTTAAAGCTACGTGCTTCAAAAAAATTACACATGAAGTCCATATATATTCAGCTTTAATTATTTTCCATAAAACAAGATAATCCTAAAAACGTCGATCAAGGAAAATCTATTAAAATTCTCTTCTTTCCTAAATTTACGACTTAACCTACGATTATGGATACACTATCAACTATATATATGTAGACCTTACCATCTCATTCTCATCCACATCACAAAACTTAAGAAAAAAATGTCAACCAATAAAAGTGTAACTATGCTTAACAATGTTAAGCCTTACAAAGAGGGTTGGCGTATTCGGGTTAAGTTGATTCATTCATAGAAGCAACATACCAGTTATGGTGGGGATCTCTGGAATTGATATTAGCAGATGAAACTGTAAGTTAAATTATAGTTTCAAATAAATTACATATCTATGTAACAAAAGATTTTGATCATACTAATTTAGTTTTTTTAAATATATGAAAATGTGTTTTCATTTGAGTTGATGTATTAATATACACAAACCACCCAAGTAATAATATAAACAAATACGTTTGGAAAAAAAAATGTAACCAATACCAAATGAAAATGAATTATTTAACATACCATTTTAATTATTTGAATATTTAATATTAATATCATCCACAAATACAATTTATCTATACTATTCAAAGACATAAACAACAATAATTTTATATACAAAATTTTTTTTAAATGTATACCCGCGCGGTTGCGCGGGTGAAACTCTAGTTTAATTTATTTCGTGAACAAGTCTAAAAGTTTAGTTATAAGTATGATGTAATTTGTATGAGTTATATTCTTTTTACACGGTACTTGTAAACCCTAGTTCAAATATATACTGGTACTCTTTTTTTGATCAAATATATACTGGTACTCTTTTTTTGATCAAATATATAGTGGTACTCTTTTATGTATTTAAACTGTTAAAATATCATAAAATCAAAATCATGGTTTAACTACATATTTTTCTTTTGTCTTGCTACTATTTTACATTATTTTCACAAAAACTACCTAAGTATTTGTATGCTTTTGATACACCATCCGACTGAAAATAAGAAAAAAAACATTTTCTTTAGCTTTCAAAAAAATCATTTGCTTTATATATGGAAAAACTTCACACTGTATAATTTTTATCCATGAAAAATTCTCCATCCGTTTCATATTAAGTGTCGTTGTAGAGATTTTTTTTTACAAAATAAGTGTCGTTTTTGACTTTCGATGCAAAATTTATTTGTTTTATAGTGCAATTTATTTTTCTATTGGTTGAAATATGGTTAAATATATATGTAATTATATTTTTTGTATAGAAAATATGTAAAATTAATTATTTTTTTAATCCATGTGCACAAAGTTAAAATGACAATTAATATGAAACAGAAGGAGTATAACACGTAATAACTCCGACTCACTAATCCACTCCAATCACTATGTAGGAACTGATTGGTGGGATATAGCAAGGGGATATAACTTTAATTTTCATTTATAAATATAAAAATTATTAATCATTTTTATCAAGTTTTTAAAGCTAAAATCAAAATTAAAAATTAATTTTACGAACTTTGTTCTCTAAAACATTATTTAATAAGTGGTACAAAAATATTGATGTAAAAATATCTTTTCATTTTTATTATTTCTTCTCATTTAATTCTTACATATACATTTATTACAATTACATCAAAAAAGTTTACATACAAGTAGAATTTTGTTAGCTACACCCAACCAATCTTAATATAGTATACTGCTAACTGTTTGTTTTTTCTATAAGCGTAAATTAATCCCGATCGCCTGTTTACACCAATATTATACTGTGAACAACTATATTTTAGAATAAATGAATAAATAATTAGTTGATGATTAATATGATAGAGGAGAAACGCATGAAGGATTGATGCGATTGTGAAGAGCTGGATGATTGGCTGAGCTCGAGTCACGACGTTACCTAACTTATCAAAGGCCAAAGATTACATAAGTATACAGCTGTCTGGATGCGTCATACACGTATGTCTTTGTTTTGTTTTGTTTTTTTTTTGTCATGCATGTATGTCTTTGTTAGTTGCTTTATTTTATATGACCATTAATCGATTACATGATTGAAACTAGAAAAGCATGCCATAGGTGATCATGTATTGTGTAATAGTATTGAATATTCAGACGTAGAAATAAAATTCATGTGATATTTTACTTTACCAACAAAGACCTACATATACTAACACCGATATATAAAGACTTCAAATGATGACAGACCGCACCGCACCGTCGTGAATAATATCAATTTTTTTACATATATTTATATGTTTGTGTTACTATTAGAATCATATTACAATTGTCCCGCATATTACCATTCGAAATTTAAAAATCAATATAAATACTTTGTAATTGATTAAGAAAATTACACACACGCAGTTTAATAGCCATGATTAGGCTTCATTGGTGTAAAATAAAATAAAAATTGCTACTTAACACACTAACTGCAGTTGTTTTGCAATAGGCGTCTCTCTTATATAAACCATATTTAAATCATACCGCAGTATCTAATCCGCTTGTCCTGCACAGTTTAATCCGATGTTATCATTCAAGTGGATGTATATATGTTACTTGCGTGTATGCATTTGTCGCTGTCGGATATCACCACACACAACGAATTATCTGATTTTATTTGTAAAATACCCTGGACTTCGGACTCTTCTTGTGTTTCTTTTTTTTCTTTTGCTTCAATCTAACAATTATATAAATTAAACCGAATCCATTTCATGAACTGTCACAAGATTTATTAATCACAGAGTGACAACACTTGGATAACATTATATAAACACATTCGTTAGAATTAAAGTGAAACTAGAGCTGGACCCGCTCACCGAGCGGGTGTTAATTTAAATCAACTCAAATTCCGTCTAGAAATTTATAATATGAACTTACCCGGACCCGGAATGATCAAATCAAACCCTGTTTAAAAATTTATAATATCTACATGTAATTTAGTTTTAGAACAACAAAAAACGATATCAAAAAACTGATTTATATTCGGATAGATACTTGGATGAATGTGAATAAATAAAAACTATTTATTAACCGGCTGGAATTGTCACGAATGAAATAATTTATTCAAATATATGAAATTATTATGATTAACACGTAAAATAAGTGATGTTAATTATTATAATAAATATAATTAATGAAGTAATTAGAAAAAGAAAAAAAAAGGAAGATGTAATAAAACATTTTAAAATTTGGATAAGACAACATTCCTAATTAGTAGTTTTATTAAAATATCAATTACTTCATTTATTATAGTGTAATAAATCGATTAAGTTAATTTGGATAAGACAACATTCCTTAATTGTAGCTTCATTAAAACATTAATAGCTTCATTAATTACTATTGTAATAAATGACTAAACTTTAGCATTCTTAGATTTGTACTTCTGTTTTAATAATATAGAAGGGCATCTCAAGTAGCTATCTTCAACATATTTAAAACATGGAATGATTATTACATTATCCGGGAGATGCAACGTCAAAATCTTGACAGTAGCTAAATAGCTAGCTCTAGCTATTAAATTCTAACGAGGTATATACCTATTTATACTACTTAAACTTGATATATGCATATTATAGTGCACCAGAATTCGTATTATTAATAGTGTGAACTAGTAACAACATACTATCATTAATTCATAATTCAGATTGAGTTGTGGTGATGTACATGTTTTTCAATAGTAGCGTAACACACAAGCTTAGTTAAATGGTTTCTCGTTTTGACTCACTAGAATTCAAAAGAAGACCCAAATAAAATAAAAACCGTAAAGCGATGATTTTTAAATCTGGACGTTTAGAATTTCCTAACTCCATTCTATACTTTATTCCAAAATAGAGTTTGCAATAAAAAAATGTTTAAATCACATTCCATTTTTCACTTTATAATGAAGTAAAAAGTGAGTTTACTTTAAAAATGGATTAATGTTTTTTTATTTTTTGTTAATTACTCTATTTTTACTCAAAAATGAAGAGGAATTGGAATAATCCTATTCAATTATGGAATTACTCTATTTTATAAGAAAATATACTCCCTCTGTTTCATAATAAGTGTCACTTTAGGTTTTAAATTTTGTTTCAAAAAAAGTGTCACTCTACAATCCCAATGCAATTTTGTACATTAAATCTAATTTTTACCCTTTTGAATAGCCAATAGATTTTTATTTAAATCATTCTCATTTAATTAATCATACATTAAATATGGATATATTAGTCTATTATACATACTTCTTAATCTCCGTGAAAAGTGTCAAAGTGACACTTATTCAGAAACGGAGGGAGTAGAGTTTTATATTGGAAATGAGCTTAATTAATTAGAGAAATGTTGGTAAAGAGCTGTTGGAAGTTGTTAATATTATAGAGTTTTCTTACATGTTAATTTCAGTTGCCAAACATATTTCAAACAGATTAAACCTACATAACAATGAAAAAAGTAATGAATAAAAACGTGATGTAATATACTAGTAGATCAGAAGAAGATTGTTGCCAATGCCACGATCGCTGATGCGAAGCTATGTCCGGCGAAGTTGATGGCCGGAGCCGAGCTTGTCGGCGTAGGCGTCGAAGAAGATGAAGCTCCAGTGGAAGCAATTCCTGTTGATTATATTAGAAACAAAAATAAATACTCCACAACATTTATTTTCAAATAAAAAAGTGAAATATTAAAGGAAATTTTGCACAAAAAAGATAGTGTCAGCCGTTGATAGTAGTAAGGCTTGTAACCTTTTCATTTTTTTATAAACCGAATAATTTTTAAATATGGCAAATATCTCAAATATTTTTTTTTTGAAATTTTTGTCACGAAAATAAATTTTAAAAAATGATCAAAATAGACTTTTTTATTTTGAAAATTTTAATATATATTTTTTTAATTTTAAATTTCACCTCCAAAACCCCACTCTATAACTCTAAATTTTAAATTTAGAATAGTTAACCCAAAGAATATAAATGTATATTTACACTCTTTAATAAAGTATATTTTGATTATTTTTCTCCTTAAATGCTATTTTGGGACAAAAACTGTTTTTGTTCTATTTTGATCATTATCTCTTTAAATAATTCCATAAAATCATGACAATATTTTTTTTTAAATTCCGAACATTTGAAGATTATGTGCATACCATCAGTGGGAGACCCCGGAGGAGTTTCGGGAGTTGCCGGCGATGTTGAAGGCGTAGTAGTACCTTCGTCAACACAATATTTAAAAGCTAATTAGGAACAAAAAACAGTAACAAAAAATCTATTAAACCGTGTCGTAAGAGCAGCCCCATTGGAGATTTTAAAGGGGTTCAAAGGCCCGAGTTCTTAAGTTTTGGACATTTAAAAAAAAAAAGGAAAAGGGCCTAAATTCGGTGAGCCGCTCCTTAGCCATGAACCAGTTGGTGGCTTTACATTGTGAGACGTCAGGGTTAGCGCCACAAGCTTTAGGGAGATCAAGTGCGTTGTCTTTAGTGAGGTTTAAGCGATTTAGCATGTCCACGTTGTTGAACACTGAGCAAAGACACGTCGCGTCGTTGGCGACGATCTCCTTCATCGGCAGGCAACACGATGGAGGCGGTGGTGGAATCACCGAGTTGAAGGAAACGGTTGACACGGCATGAGTTTCTGTATACACGGCATGCATGAGCATCTCCTCCTCCTCCCTCCTCCTCCGCCTCCACCGATAGGAGGTGCAGTTGCGGCGTTACATGATGGGACGGAATAGAGTAGGAAAACGGCGGCCCACTGCGAATCTAACAATCTCATTTTGAAAAACAAATGTATGTAGTTCTTGTAAGACGTTTCTTTATCTTGTGTTTGAATGTTTTTGTGAATTTGTAATTCATTTCCACATTATTTATATACATAAACACACACGTTGACACGTTGGTTATCATTTTGAATCTACTCGACTTTCTGGCTGTTTTCGAGTAACAGTTATAAATATATGTTCTGATCCGATTACTCAACGGATCGAAGACTAAGCTTTGGATTAATTAGTTAAATCCAAAACTGATCCAAAATAGAGTTGTCTTGTCAGTTGTAACAGTTTAGGTGATCGTTTGATATAGAATGTCGAATGACCCGTAACCTTAAATTTAGAAAATAGAAGAAAGATTGTAACATCACACAACAGAAGTTACATAATATGAATATGAATATACATTTTCTTGTGGTTGTCAACCCTGTTCTCGAATCTCACCTTGGCAATACAAAATTATCATCATTTAAATTAAAAATGGGTGATAATCAAATAAAAATATATCTGTATATTATAAGTAATTTTTTCTATAAATGTGACATCACTAAAATAATAAATCAAAAAATAAATATATCTGTATATTACTCAATACAAATATTTAGATTGGTTTATTTTGAATTAGAAATTTTAAAATATGTAAATTTTACTTATTTGTATAATATTTTTCATATTTTATTTTAGATGTAACATATTTTTATTTAACTTTAATGAATTGAAATACTTACTTTTTATCACTTTAATCTTTTCTTATTAATCTTTAATTATATTAATACATGAATATATAAATATTTTAATAAGAAATAAAAAAAGTATACAAAACTCACGTACATTTGTTAAGAAAACCAACAAAACATGGTTTTTGGTTTTTGCTTGAAAATAAGTAGTTAATACAAGGGTTTATTTGCCAAATAACCAAGAAAAAAAAAAGAAATTAGGAGGCGTTATTGGTTCATGTACTTTAAAGTATTTAGAAATCCATATAATATTTACAAATCAATGTAAAATATATTGATTTTCAAATCTAACATATAAATTTGTATTTGTATTTACAAATCCAGAGGTTTTCCCTCGGATTTGAGTCTTTGTATTTTTAACAAAGAAATCCATGCAAATCTGTTATGAAATCAAATCCATTAGTAAATTCGGATGATTGAATAACACTTAATTTAAATTAGAATTTATAAATCATGAAACCAATAACACATGATTTCAATATGAATTTTAAAATCATAGAACCAATAACACTTGATTTAGTTTAGATTTCCAAATCCATTAAAATGCAAGAACAATAACCCCCACTTAGATTTTAAGAGAGAGAGTAGAGAGAGATAGGAAAAGAAAGTAGGAGAGAGAAGGGATTTGGTTAGTTTGTGAATTTATGTTTTTTTCATTTAATATAGAGTGCAATTTCTGTTTTAGAAAAATAGAAACCAAAAACTGTTTAAAGAAACCACAAAAATTAATTGGTTGAAACATTTTTAAACCATTTGAAAATTAAAACACATACCAGTAAGAGAAATTAACATAATTTTCCCGTGTTTGAGTTTTCTAAAAAATGTTTCAAGACCGAAAATTGGGGTAGGAATCTGGCATTCAAGAATATAATCTAACTAAAGACAATATATATATATATTTATAAACTGTGAAAAGACAAATAAACTCTAGTACAATAATCCTTAACTAAAAACACAACAATTTTTTTTTCATATAAATGGGTTTCAACCAGCGCTGGTTTCCCTCCTACTTTGGTTCTCAGAGAAAGTTGGCCGTGTTGAGTTTGAATTCATCCAGCAGATTCTCAACGCTCATCACTGGGAACTTTGAACGGTCATCGTTTCTTCGCGAACAGTCACCTGAAACGAAAGGATCTCACTTTGTCAGAAGAGGCTTGAATGGACACAGGAATGAGGCAAGACTTGGTTCTAAAACTAACATGTCGCCGTTGTAGTTCTTCAGCACGCACAACCAGTATGTAGTTGTACTGCGAAACCCTGAGCTCTCGGCACCTACACCACAACCACACTGATCATAATCACCAAGAAATAAGAGTAGTTTGTGGTAATAAAAAGGAGAAAGAAAAACTATATTCAAACTACGAAACACGAAAACAAATACACTGCTTCTTAGCCATTATCTCTAAGATGGGTCACTGAAGTTGTTTGCCTATTGTGACACACTTTCCCACCAAGTGCAAAACTACCAGAACATAAAACCTCAATTGTGTACAAGTTACCTTCTTGGCTGATGTTTCTGTCTGTTATGTCAACATCAACATAGTACCCAGGCTTCGTGAATTTGTTCTCTCACCTGTTTGAAATAATTGCAGATAAAAGACAGAGATTAAGATTCTCCAAGTAAACTGCAAGTTCTCATAAGGAGGAGTGCAGTCACGAATGTAAAACCTTTTTAGCGCATTCATGACAATCCTTTGACAGCGAGCAGACTATGGCCTGGCGCGGACTAAGCCAGAAGGGCCATTTCCCTTGGTAATGGTCTAACAATATGGCAAACATACGCTCAACAGATCCCAACACCGCTCTATGTATTATCACAGGTGTATCCGAATTCCCTTCAACCATAGTTTGTGTACTCCAGTTCAAAGAGGGCAGGAAGTTGAAAATCAAGCTGATGTGAAGCAACCAAGGATCAAACTCATATAGCAAGACTGTAAGAAAAACTAAAAGATTTTGGGACCCTAACTTGTAAAGTAGCACACTGGACGTAGCTTTTCATTGCATCAGATACTGTTATGTCTATCTTCGGACCATAAAATGCACCGGCTCCTCTGTTCACCTGCAGCGTACATCACACCTCCAGAGTGAATGCATACTCTTTGAATAACTTGAGTAGAAACATCAGAAAGTAGTACACATACAAGGAATGGCTTTCCAAATCTTTTAGCGCTTCTCAAGGTCCCTTTCAGCTCTATCCCATGTTGTTAAGTCTCCAAGGTACTTCTCTGGTCTCTGAAATTGAAAACATCATGCACACAATGGGATACCGGACCATCTAAGAATCAAAATTTGGTTCCAAAAATTTCCAAATATCCTACCGTTGAGAGCTTTAGCTCATAGGTAAACCCAAATTTTGTGTAAACATAGTCAACGAATTCCAATGCACGTTTCAATTCTCCACTAACCTGCGAAAAGACAGAATACTTCTAACAAGGAGCTGGGAGGATAAGGAAGTCCAACGTTGCTATAAAGGAAGCAAATAATCTCAAACCTGATCCTTTGTACAAAATATGTGTGCATCATCCTGAAAAGAAAAGGAGAAGACATTCCCAAATGCTATGTTAAGTAACGAACATGCAACATGCAACATGCAAGAGGGCCAAAAAGAAAATTGACTGGTTCGCAAAGTGTGGTGAATTCCTCACTTCACCATGCAAATAAGCTCTAATTTAAACGCTTTAAAGAGCAAGAAATTTTCCCTGGCCATAGTAAGCTCCTACGATCATTTTATGTTTCTTTGTGTTGTTTTCGCCTCTTGATTATATAAAGAGGCATCAATATTTTTTTTTCCGCAAAAGAATTTTAACACCCCGTTAAAAAAAAAGAAAAGTTCAAACGCATACCTGCTGGAACCGTCGGACACAGGTCAAGTCACTAAGAGCTCCACTTGCCACATTTCGATGTAACACTCCAAAGTCGGCCAGTCTAATGGGTAATTCTACATACCATACCATTAAAGGAAGGTGTCACCGTGTCAGCAAATAAAAATGATGTAATTTAGCGTAAGATTTATTCCTATATCTAATCAAGCAGCACTAGAGGAACATAGGGGACCTTTATACGAGCGAGGCCTGTATTGGAACACCAAGCAGTGACCAGGGCAGTTCATAGGTTTGAGCCCGAACTCTTTTTTATCAATCTGCGCAAGGAAAAATAGAGGAAGCCATTCCATTTCACCTGTTAAAATGGCATCTTCAAAGCTAGACAAAGCCAAGAAGACTGTTGAGGTTTGCATGCACACTTACATCAAACGTGAACATATTTTCCTTGTAGTTTGCAGCACGTCCGGATGTTTCCCAGAGTTGCATGCTGTAAATATTTGGTGAATGACTGGCCAAATTCAGTGTTAATCTAGCAAAGCCTCTGCCACGGTCATAAAGTCTGCTAAAAAGTGAAATGATGAGAAAACGGAAAAACCTCTTGGTAACCCCTATTCCGATATTCCTTCCCGATGAAATGCATCAGCTTATTATATACGCGAGTGCCATGTTTCTCGAAGAACCAACTCCCAGGGCTGAATCTCTTACATATATTGTTAGTTTCGAGGGAAAAAAAAAGAGGAGCTAGCAAAGGGGATATTGTATATTAGCACAGAAAGAACCTGAGTGGGTGACAAAAGAAAAGTTGGTGATGTTGGCCTAAAAGCACCGAAAGAAACTGAGTGGAAGACAAAAGACTAGGTGAGCATAAGAAGAAATGAAGCTTGTATATATAGAGTAGGAATCTCACATTCAAACACTTGAAAGCTTTCATAAAGGAAGTATTTGGTATATGTGGTCCACTACACAGATCAACCAAAGGACCACACCTGTAGACAGTATTTTTGTCCTCCGTGAGGAGTTCAGCCTGTAGATAGATGAATAACAACAGAAACGAATGCGGATTAAAAGGGGAGGATCATAGCAAGTTCAATGAGAAGAAACAAAAAACAGCGTTAACAGACCTTAAAAGTATTATCATCAGAAAACATCTCAAGTGCCTGACCCCTGGTCACTTCAATCCTTTCAAATGGATGTCCTTCCTGAGATGTCAGAGGTATAAACTCAATTCACATTTATGAAAAACTTTGTAAAAGAAGCAAATATATACTGTAAGGACAAATACAGAGTTATCAAATAAAAGATATCACAAGACTTGAATAAGAAGCAGTACTCGAGAAGCCCCTGCTTCAGTGTCGGGAAAGTGTTGCTCGTTTAAGCCCAGATCGCCCATAGATGCATCGTAGAAGAAACCCTGTATAAGCAAATCAATACCATCAGAGAGAAAATAATAGAGAGACAAGCACAAGCACAAGCACAGACACAACAAAATAAAAGAAAAGGGATTGCTGCTCTTAGTCTTACCTCATCTCTAGCTTTGACGGGTCCAATGCACAGCTTGCAACCATATGAGAGATAAGCCTCATCCTTGGATGATCATCCGACATCGTTGGACTTGGAGGAGCATCAGAAAAGTGATGAGCAGAGGAGAGGCGAAAACGGAATGTTCCGTACAATTTGAACGACAAGATGAAGAGCAGAGGGACGATCTATGAAACTTCCTTACCAATTGCTCTTAAAGAGATTGTTTAAGCTATAATTATTTCTGATCCATCAAAACCAGCAAGCTCGTCCAGAGTTCACCCAACTGCCCCACTACCAACCTGCTATAGGAGGTTCCAGCGACATAGGTTCAGGTCCAGGGTGAATATCTCAAAAACCAGAAGGTATTTTGGAGTGAAACCAACTTTAAAATAAGTATTACTCATCATGGAGGAAATGAGACTTTGAATTTCAAGAAAATATTCATGGACCAAGAAGTTATGGATTTTACAAAATGGAGGTTTCCCAGCCGATCCAGATACGAGGTTCAGCCTTTAGAAGTGAAGATCAGTCCAACCAAGAAGCGCTTATCCAGGATATAACATGGTCTTAAAGAGGAGTTTATTAGCTTTCCATAATGACTGAAATCAGAAGGATTGGTCGTGGGAAAACCAAGATACAATCAATTTCCCAAAACTGGCCAAACCGACATCAATTGGGGAAAGTTTCCAACTAATTGGATTTTGCTCGAACCAAACCTTTGTTTGGGAGCCATGAGACATTCTAATCCTTACAGAAGGTTTAAAAGAAGTCCTAGGCATCCTAACATGCTCCAGAAACCAGAGGATTATGAGAATCCTCATTAACCACAACTTACCATATTTGAGCCTTGGTATTTAAAAGTCCAACAGCTACTTCTTCAGCTCCTGCACGAGTTTAAGACCCTCCAAGCCATCAAGAGGGTTCCCAGGAAGCTATCCTATTCACTCAAACCGTCAAGATTCAAAAGAATCAAGTTCCAAATTTATGGCTAAGCAAATCACCTCCAACAGCCATAAAATCTCCCAAGATCACTCCTTTGAAGACCAAACTTTATTTTCAAGTTATTTTCTTTCCTTGTCTTCTGTATGACCGTTTGGTCTTGTCTAGAGTCCTTTATTTGAGCATTATATAAGCTCCAGTCGTCCATTTTAAACCACACAACCCTACTTTGAATTTTATGAATGATTATGCAGTTTTTCTATTTTTTCCAAAACTATTGTCTTAAGTCTTTAGAGTGTGTGTGAATCAGCTCCAAAGCATCACGTCTTATCAAGCCTCCATTCCATAGAGTCTTGTGGCGTCCTCAATCCATCCTCACTTCCATCCCATTCGTTTTCCAAGCTTGAGAGTGATACACATCCAACAAGCAAAGCACCATCTCATTCATATCGATCATCATTTGATTAGGTTGAGAGTGATACACATACAGCAGCCTAATTCCATCATATCTATTCTTTTATTTGCTTATTTTCATTGCTTAGTTCATAGCATAAACCGCATCTCATTTTTTCCATTTGTTTCAGGTTTGCAAGGTAGATTCTAGACATATCGATAAATCGATCATTCTTGGTCGATCCGATTTAAGCATCCATCCGCAATCAGAACGACCCCCATTCTGGGCTGTAACATTTTGGTATCAGAGCTAAACTTCCTGACTCAGGTGACATCTATCCTTGCATCTCATACTTGCTTGCATTTGCTTTTGCATATATAAATCAAAAAATCCAAAAAAGAAAACAGTTTCTGCATTTTAGTGTTCATAAGAAAAGAAAACCAAAGGGAAGAAGTTTATTGCATTTTATTCACGAAAAAAGTTCAAAACAATTGTGTTCCTGTTTGCATTCATTCCCCCAGCTCTACTTGCCATTTTTGATTTTCTTGCATTCATTTAAAAAAAATAACAAAAATCTGCATTACCATATTTGTTCTTGCTTTAAATCTTGCATTCAAAAAAAAGAGAGATAGACATTTGAATCATTAAATTTCGTGCATACAATATCCTGCATTGAAAAACAAAATTAAAAATCATTTAGCTTAGTTTATATAATTTATGTCCAAGCAAACTTCATTGTTTCCATTTCGGTTATTTGCATTGTATAACAAGGAAAAACTCAAAAAAAATATCATTGTTTGTTTGCATTTCATATTTACTTTTAATTGTGTTTATTATCATTTCATATTGTCTTCATTTCGTGCTTGCATCAGAAAACCAAAAAGAAAAATAATTTTGCTTAGTATTTCATTTCGGTTCATACTTGCATAATTCTCGGTTTAGATTAAGTTTCATTACTGCATTTGTTTTATTTTGATTCGACCAGAACTTCCCATACCTTCACTTGCTCTTTGAGATTTTTTTCAGGAAGCAATGGTAGAGGAATCACACGGCCAAACTCTAAGGGCCACAATGAACCAGCTGTTGGCAGCTCTACAAGAGCTCAAAGACAAGATTTCTCAGCTGGAGAAAAGGAACAAAGCTAAAGGCCAACGACCACCACCAGGAGAAATAAGTTTTGTGAATGCACCAGTGGATGATATGTTGAGCCTAAGCCACCAGACCCTTCAAGATAAACCAACATCCAACTTCTAAATCCCACAACCATCATGTTCTTAATTATCGGTTTGATTATAATGATGTTGCTGATAAAGTTCAACTCTTTACTTTTTCGGGGAAGAGAGGTTACCTAAGGTGGGAAAGAAATACTGATGAATGGTTCTACTACAACAACATCCAGAGAGAGGAGAGGTTGTCTTATGCCATTGATGAACTTAGAGAACATGCCTTTAAATGGTGGGTACAAGAAGAAGATGATAGATGGTTTTACAAGGAGCCAACTATCAAAACGTGGGAATACCTTAAGGAAGTCATGAGGCATGATTTTGCACCAGATTACACAAGTTCTGAAATCCAGGAACTATATCCAAGGAGGTATCCAACTCATGTTTCCCAAAGATGCAAGAAAAGAGGTGTCAAAAGAAGGACAAAGAAGCTTGCCTTCACAAGGCAGCATGCGGCCAAACTAAGTCCACACCACTGGCCATTTCTTAGACCAGAAGAGAGACATCCCAGAGGCCAGGGAGATGAGTAAATTGTCGGCCAAGACACTTTGAGCAGGACTATAACAGAAGCAGAACCAGCTACTATGCAAGTAAAGGCTAAGGTAAGTCCTACACTTGATAATATGGTTCATGACTCATCTAATACTTGTATGATGCACTTGTATTTGTCCAAGAGTGTTATTCCGGTCTTATGGAGCCTATACCCCATGGAGATGACACCCCAGGACCTTGCCTTCCAATGGACCAGAAGAAGTCTCAAGACATGGTGCCACTCAAGTTGCTTTAAGAAGCAAAACCAGTAACCAAAGTATCAACCCAAGGTAAGTGTTTCACATCAGCTTTAGATACTGGTTCAAACGTGTATATCCTTGGTACAGGGATACTAGATGAGAGCCATAGCTTACTGAAGTTCAAAAGACCAAACCATAACATGAGCTCAATCATTTTGTCCAAGCAAACTTCATTTTCAGGAATTTTACTGAATTTTCCACACCCTGTTGCGGCCATCAAATTAGCAGCTCGTCCAGAGTCTCACCAAACTGTCCATAGCGATAGTGTAGAGGTTCCAGTGACATAGGTTCAGTACAAGGAGAATATCTCAACAACCAGAAGGTATTTTGGAGTGAAACCAATTTTAAAAGAATGTTTACTCATCAAGGAAGCACTGAGGATTTGAATTTCAAGAAAAGACTCACGGACCAAGAAGTTATGGATTTTACAAATGGAGGTTTCCCAGCCCATCCAGTTGCGAGGCTCAACCTTTAGAAGTGAAGATAAGTCCAACCACGAAGCGGCCTTATTCAGAATCAAACATGGGCTTCAAGAGGGATTTATTAGCTTTCCAGAGAGCCCGAAATAAGGAGAATTGGTCATGGGAAAACCAAGTTGCAATCATTTTCCCAAAACCGGACAAACCGAAATCGATTGGGAAAATTTCCAACCAATTCGATTTGGCTCGAACCAAACCTTCCTCTGGGAGCCAGGAGACACTCATAGAAATCCAGAAGGTATACAAGAAGTTTTAGGCGTCCTAACATGCTCCAGCAACCAGAGGATTAGGAGAATCCTCATTAACCCCAACTTACCATATTTGGGGCCTTGGTATTTAAGAGACACAACAGCTATTTCTCCAGCTCCTGCACGACTTCAACACCTTCCAGACCATAAAGAGGGTTCCAAGGAAGCTCACATACCCCTCAAACCGTCCAGATACAAGGAGAAGACCATCTAAATTAACTTGGCCAAGATTCTCTTCATAAAGTCTCCAACGGCTAGTTTTCTTGGAGCCATCGATTCTTTGCTTCCAAGACTTTAGGCACAAGTTATTTTGTTTCCTTTTATCATTTTTAGACTGTTAGGGTTTGTCTTAGTCGAATCTATAAAGCTCATTTCGTTTCACCATTGTAAACAACACTACTTTGAAGTTTATGAATAATTATGCAGTTTTTCTAGTTTTTCCAAAACTATTGTCTTAAGTCTTTAGAGTTTGTGTGAATCAGCTCCAAAGCATCACGACTTATCAAGCCTACATTCCATAGATTCTTGTGGCGTCCTCAATCCATCCTCAATTCCATCCCATTCATTTGCCAAGCTTGAGAGTGATACACATCCAGCAAGCAAAGCACCATCTCATTCCATATCGATCATCTTTTGATTAGGCTGAGAGTGATACACATCCAGCAGCATAATTCCATCCTATCTATCCTTTTTATTTGCTTATTTTCATTGTTTAGTTAATTTCATAAACCACATCTCATTTGTTTTTCATTTGTTTCAGGGTTGCAAGGTAGATTCTAGACTTATCGATAAATCGATCATTTCTGGTCGATCCGATTTAAGCATCCAACCACAATCAGGAAGACCCCCATTCTGGGATGTAACATTTTGGTATCAGAGATAAAATTCCTGACTCAGGCTACATCTATCCTTGCATCTAAATATTTAGTTTTGCATTTGTTTGCATCATAAACCGGAAATCCATAAAAACTGTCCTTTTTGTTTCAAGTTTTGTTTCTGAATTTTTTTGTGTTCTTGATGTTCATCCTCTTAGGAGCCACGAAAAATAAAAGAAAAGTTTAGTTTGATTCAGTTTGCATTGCATTTAATTTCAAAATTTTGTTAGTTCCCTTTTAATATTCTTTCCATAATCAAAAACTGCCAAAAAACAATTTTCTGCATTTTAAGTTGTTTCCATTTTCTTTGCATCGCATATCAAGTATAAAATTAAAAAAAGAGTCATTCTAGCTATTGTTCTATTTCATATTAGTTTATATATTTCGTGCATATCATATCCTTCATCCAGAAAAGAAAATAAAAATATTAGTGATCATAGTTTATATCATTAGTTGCATATTTATCGGTTTAGTTTCAATTAGTTTGCATTGTTTCATTGTTCATATTTGGTTCGACCAGAACTTACCATACCTTCAATTTCTCTTTGAGATTTTTTTCAGGAAGCAATGGTAGAGGAAGCACACGGCCATACGCTAAGGGCCACAATGAACCAGCAGTTGGCAGCTCTACAAGAGCTCAAGGACAATATTTCTCAGCTGGAAAAAAGGAACAAAGCACAAGGCCAACGACCTCAGCAAGGAGAAAGAAGTTTTGTGAATGCACCAGAGGCTGCCTATGTTGAGCCAAAACCACCAGACCCTTCAAGGATCAACCAACATCCAACTTCTAAATCCCACAACGGTTTGATTATAATGATGTTGCTGATAAAGTTCAACTCTTTACTTTTT
The DNA here is from genome assembly GCA_905132765.1 of Moricandia arvensis. Taxonomy (NCBI): domain Eukaryota; kingdom Viridiplantae; phylum Streptophyta; class Magnoliopsida; order Brassicales; family Brassicaceae; genus Moricandia; species Moricandia arvensis. The sequence goes on along the minus strand of CAJHQP010002010.1, from coordinate 49,333 downwards.
CGGGGAAAAGAGGTTATCTAAGGTGGGAAAGAAATACTGATGAATGGTTCTACTACAACAACATCCAGAGAGAGGAGAGGTTGTCTTATGCCATTGATCAACTTAGAGAACATGCCTTTAAATGGTGGGTATAAGAAGAAGATTATAGATGGTTTTACAAGGAGTCAACTATCAAAACATAGAAAGCCCTTAAGGAAGTCATGAGGCATGAGTTTGCACCAGATTACACAAGTTCTGAAATCCAGGAACTATATCCAAGGAGGTAATATAAATTGATTTAATATATTTTAATTAAAATGAATAAATTAAAATATATCTAAGATTATAGTTTTAAATATATACATATATATGTATATATTTAAAACTATAATATTAGATATATTTTCATTTATTCCTTTTAGTTAAAATATATTAAATCAATTTGTATAATATTTTTTAAATAAAAATACATTAACTTTTTATTTTATTTATTTTAATTTTATGCTTAACTAAACTAATATTTATATTAAATATTGGTATAAAATAATTATATATACAGTATCAATAAATTTTTATTTTAAGATATAATTTAATTCAAAAAATATCTCACTGCACATGGTGCAAGAAAACACCGAGTTACCTATAAATTACATGTAGAAAAGGCTAATTAGAGAGTTTTTTATTGATTTAACAACTAAATCTATTATTATAAAGAAGAACGTGTCTCCCTTCTCCTCCAATCCAGGTCATCAAATAGGCCTCTCTGAGTATGACACGTGTCAGGAAGCTTAAAACGCAGAAGCCAGTTCATGAAACGCAATCTGACCTAGGGTTAATCAAGTCGCCTCTTCCTCGCCTCTCTCGACTGTCGATTCCGTTTCTTCTCTTTCGTTACAAAATCTATAATCACCTTTAAATCCTCCATTAATCTATCAGCCACGATCTACTAATTCTGAGTTCATATCATCCAAGGCGGTGGAGGATCTACTATATAAAGGTACGCGTTCTTGCTCTGAAAATCATACTCTCATTCCTTCTAAAATCTGTTTTAGACTAATTCTCTGACTTATTGCTAACGTTTCGGTCCTCCTCTCCGATCTGCAATTAGGTCGCAGCTCCTCCACCGTTCATGTCCGGTTGCTCCGTTTCTGGGAGGCCAGGAATGTCCGACGTGGTGGAGAGCTCATGGGGGTGGATATGCTACTACTAGATTCTCAGGTATCTTCTTTGCCCCCGGATCTGTTCATACAAAGTTTTATTATGAAGCCATAAACTTCATTTTTTGAGCCAAAAACCAGGTATCATTTCTTATACTAATGCAATTTTTGAACCAAAACCACCAGACCCTTCAAAGATCAACCAACATCCAACTTCTAAATCCCACAACCATCATTTTCTTAATTATCGGTTTGATTATAATGATGTTGCTGATAAAGTTCAACTCTTTACTTTTTCGGGGAAGACAGGTTGCCTAAGGTGGGAAAGAAATACTGATGAATGGTTCTACTACAACAACATCCAGAGAGAGGAGAGGTTGTCTTATGCCATTGATCAACTTAGAGAAGATGCCTTTAAATGGTGGGTACAAGAAGAAGATGATAGATGGTTTTACAAGGAGCCAACTATCAAAACGTGGAGAGCCCTTAAGGAAGTCATGAGGCATGAGTTTCCACCAGATTACACAAGTTCTGAAATCCAGGAACTATATCCAAGGAGGTATCCAACTCATGTTTCCAAAGATGCAAGAAGAGAGGTGTCAAAAGATGGACAAAGAAGCTCGCCTTCACAAGGCAGCATGCGGCCAAACCAAGTCCACACCACTGAACATTTCTTAGACCAGAAGAGAGAAATCCCAGAGGCCAGGGGAGATGAGTAAAGTGTCGGCCAAGACACTTTGAGCAGGACCAAAACAGAACCAGAACCAGCTACTATGCAAGTAAAGGCTAAGGTAAGTCCTACACTTGATGATATGGTCCATGAATCATCTACTACTTGTATGATGCACTTGTCTTTGTCCAAGAGTGTTATTCCAGGTATTAAGGAGCCTATACCCCACGGAGATGACACCCCAGGACCTTGCCTTCCAATGGACCAGAAGAAGTCTCAAGACATGGTGCCACTCAAATTGCTTAAAGAAGCAAAACCAGTAACCAAAGTATCAAACCAAGGTAAGTGTTTAACATCACTTTAGACACTGGTTTTAAACATGTATATCCTTGGTACAGGGATACCAGATGAGAGCCATAAGCTTACTGAAGTTCAAAAGACCAAACCAGAACATGAGCTCAATCAAAACCCACACCACAAGTGGAAACCGAAATTTGAACAAGAGAATGTTCAAGTGCTAAAGCCTGAGGTACATTTCACTCTAGATCATAATTTTCTTAATAACTCCATGACAGGATTGATACACTTGTCTTGTCCAAGGAAAAGTGAAATAGGTACAGGAACTAAGGGAGATCACATTGCCCAAAAGGAAAAGACACCGACCAAGATGTTTGTAGTTCTGACCAGAACCTAGACCGAGGTGATTTTGAATTCATATCCACCAGAACTGAGGTAATACTTGGTTGTAGTATGTCCTTGAACTCCCAATACTTTGATATGATACACTTGTTCTTGTCAAAAGTGTCCAAGGCAGATTGTAGAATAAGCTTGAAGCAAGCACAAGAGTTCACTACTGCCACAGCTATGTTAAAGGTTAAGTGTTCAATGTCTTATCAGTTTATAAGTTCATTTTCTTTGGTATAATACACTTGTCTTTGCCAAGATGTTTTGATCCAGGAATAATTCAAGAAGGACACAAAAACCCAAACTGATGTATCACAAGAAGGGGATCATACCTACCAAGGTAAGAAGTTGCAACAGAGGCAGCCATCCAACCACACTTGTCCAAAGAAGAATTTCATTCTTCATCATGCTGATGCAACTAAGGTAAATTCGACCATGACACATTCTGTTCATAAAAATCCAGTATCAGATATGTTTCACTTGGTCTTTGTCCAGAATGTTGTAAAATTTTCAGGTTGCAAAGAAGAAGCTTCAAAGAGATCCCACCGGATCATCTTATGTTGCTAGGAGAACCAACTCCAAGGAAGATGAAAAACATGACCACCAAAACCTCGGAGAACAATCCATTCCAGAATAGATGCAATGACCATGTTCATGATAGAGGAGTGATCATCTCCCATCTTTTCAAAGAAGAGCCACCAGATGCACAATTCATTCCCAAACCGAAATTATACCAAGGTAAGGTTCTAGACTCTCAAAGGAGAATGAAACCTGACTTGCTCTATCATGGTGCAGGTTATCCAGTTTTGAGGTCAAAACCTTCACAAGGGGGAGAGAATTTGCGGCCATCAAACCAGCAGCTCGTCCAGAGTCTCACCAAACTGTCCATACCGACCAGTGTAGAGGTTCCATCGACATAGGTTCAGTCCAAGGAGAATATCTCAACAACTAGAAGGTCTTTGGAGTGAAACAAAATTTAAAAGAAGTCTTACTCTTCAAGGAAATACTGAGGCTTTGAATTTCAAGAAAAGACTCACGGACCAAGAAGTTATGGATTTTACAAAATGGAGGTTTCCCAGCCCATCAGTTGCGAGGCTCAACCTTTAGAAGTGAAGATCAGTCCAACCACGATGCAATCATTTTCCCAAAACCGGACAAACCGAAATCAATTTGGGAAAGTTTCCAACCAATTCGATTTGGCTCGAACCAAACCTTTCTCTGGGAGCCAGGAGAAACTCTTAGACATCCAGAAGGTATAAAGAAGTCCTAGGCGTCCTAACATGCTCCAGCAACCAGAGGATTAGGATAATCCTCATTAACCCCAACTTACCATATTTGGAGCCTTGGTATTTAAAAGACCAACAGCTATTTCTCCACCTCCTGCACGACTTCAACACCTTCCAGACCATAAAGAGGGTTCCAAGGAAGCTCACATACCCCCTCAAACCGTCCAGATACAAGGAGAAGACCATCTACATTAACTTGGCCAAGATTCTCTCATAAAGTCTCCAACGGCTAGTTTTCTTTGAGCCATCTATTCCTTTGCTTCCAAGACTTTAGGCACGAGTTATTTTGTTTCCTTTTATCATTTTAGACTGTTAGGGTTTGTCTTAGTCGAGCCTATAAAGCTCATTTCGTTTCACCCTTGTAAATAACACTACTTTGAATTTTATGAATAATTATGCAGTTTTCTATTTTTTCCAAAACTATTGTCTTAAATCTTTAGAGTTTGTGTGAATCAGCTCCAAAACATCACGACTTATCAAGCCTCTATTCCATAGAGTCTTGTGGCGTCCTCAATCTATTCTCCTAAAATATTATACAAATGGATTTAATATTTTTTAAGTAAAAGGAATAAATGAAAATATATCGATATTATAGTTTAATATATATATATAATATATATATATGTATATATTTAAAACTATAATCTTAGATATATTTTCATTTATTCATTTTAATTAAAATATATTAAATTAATTTTTATAATATTTTATTTAATGGATATAAAAATTCTAACTATTAAAACTAAATATATTTTAAAAATTGTAGATATCAAATAAACAAATTATATTGTGATTAAAATTTTCTAATTTTTAGAAGATTTTATAATATTTGAAAATTTGGTTTAATAATGAAATTTTATAATTATAAAAATAGAATTAAATAATATTTTCAAAATATTTCATATTATTTAATATATGGGTTATTACCGTATTCTAAAAAGTTTTAATAAAAAAAAATCAACATCAAACGTAATTGCCATTTCGTATTTTTTTTATTATAGGCCCATGCCATCAACTCTATTGTGCGATGTTATCTTTTTTTGGTGGAATTGATTGTAGAGTTGAGATGTATCAAATCACTTCATAAATAATGTTGATGAAAGAATTTTTTTTTTTGCATTTTGGAGATTATATTGCATTATGAAGACTATATATCTAACTCTTAATTGTGTGAATAACTGTTTATAAAAACATGACTTGTTAATTAAACTTTTACGGTGACTAAATCTTTAAATATATATTAATACTTACTGTGATAAGGTTGACGAAGATATCATCTTGCAAGCCATTAAAAAATTCAATAATTTATATCTAATATATGACATTCAAAATCAGATATATTATTTGGATTCTTATTCTCTCTCTTTTATATGATTATTCTGTTTTTCTACTTTGAATTTCAGTTATAGTAATAAAGTTTTTATCACAAAAATAGCTTTCAATGAGAAAATGACTAATTAAAAATAGCTAGAAAACATCCCTACAAGTATCAATACCACCCATAAGAAAGAAGCAAAAGCCTTTGTGATTTATCAGTCCAAAACTCAAAACGACACAAAGTTAATTCAGCATTTGACATAATGAGACGATGTTACTTGAAATTCATATTATAAAATAAATTCTTGCAAAACATACAGAGTAGCAACTTAGGAAACTGAACGAAATAGATAAATAAACATGTAGAAATCTTAAACTAATTTTACATGCGTTCATAGATAACATACCTCACAACTCTCCCTTTAGTGGTCTTTATTCATGGAAAACTGAACAAATTGACTAAGCCTTTGATAGTAGTAACCATGATTGCATTCTTCAGCCATGTTATCCTTATGGCATTTACAGAGTGCCTCAAGGTTGGTCATAGCTATATAGTAGCATGGATTCATACCTAAAGGAATATCACTTAGAGATTTCTTGACTCTTTCCCAGCAATGATCGGAGGTTGAATAGATTTTCTTTCCACTTGAGTTTATCCAGATACTTTGACCTTTACAAAAGCGTTCTAATGCAAGCAGTAACAAACCGTAAAGATACATATCGTCTTTATAGTTTCCAATGGATGATTGGTGTAGATGAAAGAGGGCCGTTGTGTCTTTTGTTTTGGACGAAATACTGAAGTAAGCCCTCAATATAGTATGCCTCTGGGTTGTCATTCTCCAAGCATTTTTCCTTCAAGTGCATGTGCTCGAGCATTTTGGTAGGTTCCGCAACAAATTATGACAAGGACAAGTTTCTGAAATAGTTGGTGCGATCGGAGTTGGAGTGGTCGTCGTTTGAATCATAGGAATCACCGATGGAGATGGATGTCATAATTGTTCACAGATGAATCTTCTCCCATCTTCAGTTTAGTGTCTTTCTTCGCTGAAATGTTTCTTTTATTTTGGTGGTTTTTACTCTCAATTGATGCTGGAAAATTTTGTGAGAGTAATTTTGAAAGTTGTAGGACATTTATAAAGATGGTTCTTGGAAAATGATGTGATGTACATGATGAAAATGCTGTGTACGTGCTAGAAAAAATAGTTATATAGATTGTTATGAGGATGCTAGAAGTATGTGCTAGAAAAGGAGAAATAACGACACATGTAGGAGGGACGAGACATGCAGTTCTAAAAGGTTGTGGTTGACCGGTGTTGTCACGTACTCGCATTAAAGAGTCGTTGCTTTTTACATTTTTTATTGATATCACCAAGATAACTGTCAGTTTTTCCGTCTTATGCTAGACGACATGGTGAGCGTTTTGTCTTATTAAACTTTTTTTATTTTAAAAAATGTCTCTGTTATTATTAAATTTATCAAACTTGCAGGATATGAATTTGACCATAGAGGCAGATCAAAAACATTGCTCTTACTGGAGATCGAAAATCATTTGCTCAATGGTCGTAGCCTCAAGAAATGGCCCCTCATGCCCAAAGCCAGAAGATTTTTGCTCTTACAACGGCAATCGCGCTTATAGATGATGAGCTTAAATATTTTGTGGAAGATCAGCTAAAGGAAAATGAAAGACTTATGGCGATGATAAAAGATGAGTAAAGAGGGGTATACAACCAGAGTCTGGATGTAGTTTTAAATGTTAGCGGTAGAATCTTCTTTCTTTATGGTTATGGAGGCACAGGAAAAACCTTCGTATACAGAGCACTCTCATTGGCGATCCGATCTAGACGTATGATTGTGTTAAATAACGCATCCAGTGGAATTGTTGCATTGTTGTTGGAAGGAGGTAGAACCGCACATTCCAGATTTGGTATTCCGATAGATGCAGACGAGTTCAGTACTTGCAAGAAAATGGAGCCAGGATCGGATCGGTGCAGAATTGGTTAAAGCGGCAAAATTAATTGTATGGGATGAGCGCCTATGATGAGCAGACACTGTTTCGAGACGTTGGATCGTTCTATGCGTGATATTATAAGATCTTCTGAAAACAAACCTTTAGGGGGTAAAGTTGTTGTTTTCGTTGGAGACTTCATACAGGTTTTACCGGTTATACCTGGAGGTGGTAGAGCAGAGACTGTTTGGCGGCTCTGAATTCTTCATATCTTTGGGAGCACTGCAAAGTTTTGAAGCTAACAAAAAACATGAGATTACTCGCTGGTCTTAATGATGATGCAGCAAAAGAGCTTCAATCTTTCTCACAATGGATTTTGGATGTTGGAGATGGAAAAATAAATTTGCCTAACGACGGTCAAGTTGAGATTGACATCCATTCTGATTTGCTGATAAAAAACAGTGGAGAAGATCCTATTGAGGACTATGGCAAAATAGGTTTATGGACAAGCTTTTCAACCTCAAGAAGATAAAGATTTGTATAGACATCGAGCCATTCTCACTCCCACAAATGATGAAGTGGATAAAATAAATGATTACATGGTTTCACAGTTGCCATGTAACATATTTTTGTGTTTACTCTTATGTTCCAGTAACTTTTTACATGTCACAAAAGAAAAGGATTTATATATACTTTCAGGTGAAGAGAAGGTTTACCTTAGCTCTGACAGTATTATCCCATCCGATGTTGACGTAGAAATTGTATATCCTGCAGAGTTTTTGAACATTGTTAAAGTGATTGGACTGCCTAGACATAATTTGAAGCTGAATGTTGGTGCTCCTATTATGTGTCTCCGTAACATCGATGTTGCAGATGGATTATGTAATGGTACTAGGCTAATTGTTACTGAGCTACTTCCCCATGTGATAGAAGGTAGAATTATAACGAAAACAATATTGTTGGAGACAAGGTTTGGATTCCTGGAATGTTTGTAACACCATCTGACACAAAGTTTCCCTTCAGAATTCGTCGAAGACAGTTTCCGGTTACATTGGCTTTCGCGATGACTATCAACAAAAATCAAGGTCAAACACTAGAAAGTTTGGTTTGTTTTTGCCCTAGCCAGTGTTCTCTCATGGTCAGCTCTACGTTGCACTTTCAAGAGTTAAGTCGAGATCTGGATTAAAAATCCTAATAACTGGTAAAGAAAGGAAGCCGGAGACAAAAACATTGAATGTTGTCTACAAACAAGTTTTCAGAATATTCCGTAGGCAGGGTACGTAATTGTTATCTACTTTTTTCTAATAAATTTTTTAAAATATATAAACTGTTACAATTATTTATTTTTTGGAATTTGCCAGATGGGTAGTGATGAGTATGAAGATCGATAGTATTTCATTGCCAATCAGTTTTTCGATTATTCCGATCATGGTATGTCACTTTAATATTTTTTTTCTGTTCAATAAAGAATAGAAAAGAATAAATCTTTCAAATTATATAACACGTCCACTTGCTTACAAAATTAAATACATTTTTTTTACAGGTTTCTAATGGAAGTTGTTTTCATTATCGAGACAAGTACTTCATATTTGATCAAGTACTTCATACTTGATATAATTTAAGGATAATACTTTCAATTTTATTATTATTTTTAATATGTCTACATAAACTTTTCGAAAAAATAAAACATAATAATATTTTTACCTAAAATAAAACTTACAACACATATACAATACAATTATAATTAGTGATAATATAAAATATGTTACTTCTAAAACTATACACTATTAATTCCAGATTTGGAAAATAAAATATCTTATTAAACACATAAATTATTTTGGGACGTTGCAATTTTGCATACCGGAACGACTACCTATTGATACTCGTCCGTGTAAAATATCGAGTACCAACATTGTCATGTGCCTGATGCTTTCTCCAAAGGCGGTGGGCTTATGATATAAAATCCGTTACTGCTAAAACTTTGTATTACTTAATCTATAATTTGAATCTGTTTTATGCCCGCAAAGGGTGCGGGCCGGTCACCTAGTATATATTAATACTTACTGTGATAAGGTTGACGAAGACAACATCTTGCAAGCCATTAAAAATTTCAATAATTTATATCTAATATATGACATTCAAAATCAGATATATTATTTGGATTCTTATTCTCTCTCTTTTATATGATTATTCAGTTTTTCTACTTTGAATTTCAGTTATAGTAATAAAGTTTTTATCACAAAAATAGCTTTCAATGAGAAAATGACTAATTAAAAGGTGTAAATACACACTTATACTCCTAGGGTTAGCTAATCTAGACTTAGGGTTTATAGTTATGAGGTGCGGTTTCGTAGGTGAGATTTAAAATTTAAAAAAATAAATATTAAATTGTTCAAAATAAAAAGGGTTATTTGGATATTTTTTTCTTGAGTAATATTTTGGTGACAAAAACTTAAAAATGCTATATAAGAGAACTGCTTTATTTTTTTTAGCACATGTCAAAACTTCAAAAAAATTATTGACAAGAGATACGATCATGTTAATTAGCAATTTTGAAAAACCAAATTTTATATTATAAGATATCAATCAAGCAATCTGCACACGAAAATAAAAAAACCACAGCACATTCCAAGAAATAACACATATCGAAAGACATGATTGTAAAGACTGCAAACCTTAAAACTATCGAAGAGTTGTTAGTCAATCCAAGAGCAAGTAACGTAGTGATGACATAACTTAGATGTATAAATAGTTGTACATAACTTAATCAAAACGACCGGACTAACTCATCATCTCCCCCCTCCCCCCTACTTGAGTGCATAAACACATAAAAACCATTCATAAACACTTACCTTCAGACAAACCTCCCCCATGATGGATCAGTACTCGCTTGACCGGTTCCATAGACACACCTGCTTCTTAAATCACACTCTTAAACCAACGAGTTGAAACCAGTCCAAACATATCAGAAGAAATTAATATAGAAACACAAATTCTACCATAGGGCAAACTGAAATAATTGTAAAATATTTGCACAAAAAAAATCGATAAATATAAAATACTGATACAAGAATTTAGAAAAAAACGGGTTTGCAGAGACAAGACACTAATTCATTAATTATGTAAAACACCTGTAGTGTAACTATTTGAATAGTGTTCCAAAATCTCATGATACAACTGCATATGTTTTCGTTTCCTATCATTGAAGAACAAAACATGTCGGACCTATTTTGTGTTTTACTCTCAACTACGAAAAAAATTGTTTACAACGGGAGAATGTGATGATACTAATTTGTTTCTTGTTTTCGTATGAATGTTTTTTTTCTCAACATAGAAGAAGTGAGTTTAAATAAGCATTGTCCAAAAACAATAATAACAAAACATATAGAGAAAATTTTCTTGGATACCTCTAATTTTTTTTATCATAATATTGTCCCTAATGGTTAAAATAACCGAATTGTTTCATTAAAGAAATAAATAAACACTTATTACCCTTATGGTTACCTAATCTGGATTTAGAGATTTTGAGGAGTAGGGCTTCATATTTATTAAAATAAATAATAAATACTTAAAAATTTAAAAGATTTTTTAAAATAATTTCAAAATGAATTTTTGAATTAAAAATAGTAAAACAAAATTCAAAAGAAATTATTAAAAAATATTCAAAAATATATACTTCGAAAACTATAAAAATAATAATTTATATTTGGTATATATATAAATTGTTGGGTCAAAATCGGTCATGGAAAAATCAACGGCTAAATACTCCGAAAAATTGTGCCTTAAGCAAATATAAGCTAGAAATATCAAAGAAACTATATGCATAAGCCAAAACCTATTTGCATAAGAATACAAGAGCAAACTTCGTATATTACATCATGGACAAGGAATAAAAGAATTTTTATCCAAACATGAATAGATCGGAAAAATGTTCTTGCTGAAAGTTTTTGCGAGAAATGACGAGTTGTACGAAATGATCTTCCGTCAAACAAAATTTGGAAAATGTTTACAGAAAAAAATTCTTAAAACAAACAAAATAGTTTCAAAAGTACACAAACCAATCTACAGAGGGAATGTGAACGGAACAGAGGCATCAACATCCCCTCAGCTTGTACCATCTCACCAACCACACCCCCATCTCGTTACACAGCCTCCTCTCTGACTCCACCTCTCCATCCAGCCATCACGACAAATTAATGACGTCACAATCTCGCCATCACGGCGACTTGACTCTTCGCCTCGCCGTCTAGCCATCACGGCAACTTGATGATTTCACCATCTCGCCATCACATCTAGATGGCTCTTCGCCTCTCCGTATGGCCATCATGGCGAATTGATGATGTCACCATCTCGACATCACGGCTAGATGGCTCTTCGCCTTCGCCGTCTAACCATCACAGCGAGACCGACCCATCTTTCCTCGCCATTGGGGCGAGACCAACTCCATCTCGTCCTCAAAGCCACTCCTGATCGCCCTTATCTCCTTCAAATATTGATCGAAACGTTTTTTGTTTCATATCAATCAGAATTTCTGTTAAGATTTAAGGTAATAACAAGTAAGACATTTTTTCCGTAAAAGTCCGAACCAATTGTCAATATGGTAATGGTTAGCTCAACACCACTTTGTCCACGAACGCATAGGTTGATAGGACCAACAATACGGAAACGTACATCGGATAAATCGACCGTTTTCCGAGAATAATCGTAAATCGCATAAGTCGTAAAACAGTCTGAAACGGTCTAAAACACGACGAAAGCCACTTATGTTTTAAAATGAGAACATGCTGAATTTAATGACAGTTTAACTCGACTTGGATAAGGAAGAATGATTGAAGAGGAAAAATTTGAAGTTCTAAGATAAACATGGACTTGGAGAAGATAAGACAAAAAGATAAACTCGAATCTCGAAGAGATAAAGACAGAACGGCCGACTCTAGAGGCATATATAAGCACATCTAAGGCAAAGAAGAAGGGAGACGATTTTAAGACTTAGAACTCTCTGCACTTAAGAATTTTAGGCATTATTCTCAACATGCTTAGTTTCTATGTCTTGCACTTAATTACTAGATAAACTCGCAAAGGCAGTTCAATCTCTTGTTCAAACTCTGTAATTGAACTACGTTCGGCTTGATCCCCAAAATGGATGCTAGGCAGCCTTCCATAAGGTTTAGTCCGAAATCAATTAAACCTTTCTTGCATCTTTTTCGTCTTTTGTTCTCGAGCTCCTACTCAACTAGGTTTAAGGATTTAGGTGACTAGAATTGGAAAACTCGCGGACAGCTCTTGTGGCCGAAGCTTTTACAATCTGTTGTAAATATCGCTACGCTCTTACGCATGTTCAAAATAAGATCTACTCTTTTATAAATTTGTTTTTGTTTTCTTTCTATTGTTTTCCGCATTTATTTGATCACTTGTCGTTGGCCCTCACAGAGAATCCGGATCCTCAAGGAAAGTCGAGAATCTTGACTTTCCTCCATTAACTAAAATTTAAAATGTGAATTTCGTTCCCACAATTTTGCGCTAGAAGGAGGGGGGAGATTACTCTTACTCAGACTACCGCAAAACGCTTAATCGAATAGATGTCTGGAAGTATGGGAGATAAAATCACAGCTCGCATTGACACTGTCAACAATGAAAACAACGCTGCTAACATAACTCCAGAAGCGACTGCTCCTATGGCCAACTGACAGAGTGTGTTTATTGTTTAAGCGGAGTATAAATATCCTCAACAATTAACTTTCAAATTAACCCTTAATCTTAACACAGAAAACAATGCTCTTGCCAAGAGAGATCAAGTGTAGTACTTAGGGATCGAATCCATAGAGAACAAAGGCACACAATAGATTTCTTATTTCTAAAGACTAAGATAGGTAATTATATATATTGGTAGCAATAAATCGGTTTAAGGAAATATTCCTTATTAGAAGGTGTAGATGCAATATCGAAATATGCTAATAACGAATTTGGAAATATGCTACTAAACTAACTAGATGCAAATGTTAATATGCTAGATTTAGGGCTTCAAGCTTAATGGACAATAGGAAATAGGATGCACGGAATTGTAAATATTCTAGAACTCAAATATTAAATATTCTGACCCTTTTAACTCCAACTCTTGTATGCGAGCAAAAGGAAAGACCATCGATCGATGGCTAAGGCTAGATGTCGATCGATGGTGAAATCAGAAGGAAGTATGAACGAGATTTGATAAGTTCACCAAGCTAATTAGACCAGCTCTCGCATGCGCCTAACAACCTAGTTCAATAGAGTCTAGATGGCACATAACTTACTCTCGTAGTTGTTCATGTCCTACTTAGAGATCCAGATTAGCTACTCTAGAATGCAAGAATTAAGCACAAATCAATTGATGGATATTATCTCAACCTAGCAATCCTACTTTGGGCTAATCCATGATTGCCATCATTCAACCCTAAATCTAGTTGATGGACTACTCATACATAATTAAAGTAAGAATAATTATCTGAATATAATTCATAGATAAAATACTGAGGTTCCAATACGAATCTCCCTAAGGAGTTTATGAATCTTTTCCCCTAAAACCTTTAAAAACTATAATAGAATACTTGTGCCCATAAAACTGCACTCTTTGGTGCAATACATAAAGCATACATATAAAGCCCTAAAATCTAGCTAAAACTCGTCCAGGGTATCTTCGTCATTTGTCTCTAACTTGGCCTTGAGATCGACTGTTTGCGAATTGGTCATCGATCTATGGCAAGTGTGCAACATCGATCGATCTTGGTCATGTACCATCCGTCGATGTCAAGATGTTGTCATCGATCGATGGCTGTCTTGTACTTCGACTCTCTCAATGATCAGCTACATATTCTTCCTTCCAAATGTTCCAAAAGCTCAAAGTATCGCCATATATCTCCAAAAATGCACCTTGACCTGTAAAGACCTCAAAACATAGCCTAGACACATAATAGACCCTAAATAGAGCCTATAACATGGCCTATAACTGGTAATAAATAAGCTATATCACCAACGCTAATGCAAAAGTTGCAGCGCTCAACGAAATGAAAAACCTAGTCGCGACTTTTCGCCACATGAAGAGCACCAAAACGAGCTCACAATTTCTCTGTCTAAACTGAAAGGGAAACGATAAAATCTATCAAACCCCGTTAAATTCGTCTTCATTACCGAGTTGGAGAAATCTCAATGCGTAAGGGTTCAACAAAATGGCAATTTCCAAAAAAAAACTCGCAAAAATAAAACTTGCTCTCCTTAAAACGTGGAGAAACCCTAGATAACTCCGAAAAAAGGAAGCACGGAAAATTGGGTACACAACTCACCGCTGTGCTTTTTCCGAATAACTTTCGAAAAGTTTTCGGAGAAATAAAACTTGCTTCCACTTCCCGAAATCGCGGAGAAAATATAGATTACTTCGCGGAAACATAAGCACATCAAACCCGGTTGTCAATCCCCCACTGTTGTACTTCTTCCGAATAAATTTTGAGAAACAAAGTTGATTTCTAGAGAATCACTCAAAACCTAAAACGGCTGATGAAGACTAAACAAATTCAAACGGAGATCGTATCCCTCACTGCTAAAATGTCTTCTAAAGATAATATTTCAAAAAAAATTCAAGCGTCGCTTCTGTCGCAACATATTCAGCGGATTCTTGACATTTGTCTACTAAGCTTACTTCAAAAAAACTACTCAAAAATCCCTCAGATCAATCATATGGGAACAAAATAAATTCCGATTAAGTTTTGATCGCAATAATTAAGCTCACCGCAGTTAGAGTTTCTGATACTAAGAAACTAAATTTGCAGACCAGCCGCAAAACGTGAGTTTTTCAAAAAAAAGAAAAACTGCACTTGTACAACCAAGCTCAAAAACATTTTTGCGGAATAACTTTCGTAAAATTAAACACGATAACATTTTGCGGAATAAATATCGATCTTACACAACAACAAGTATAATGATCCGCTGAGCGTCAGAAATGAGATGACAACTCACACTCTTTCTGTTATCTTTGTGTATTGCTGCTCTGTACGTTTTTAAAAGGAGATAACCCATGATTTTATAAATCCAAAAAAAACAGCCTACAAAGCTAATCTTGAGGCCAACAAACGTCAAATATAAAAATGCTATCACAGCAACATGCTCGGAAATCTCCACACAATACATAACTAGGCTGTAAAGTCCCACTGGAAAACAAGTAGTAAGAATCTTAACTCCAAAATGAACTACGAAAGGCTTGATCCCTTAAACAAGGGTAGGTAGCCTTCATAAGGAGCAGTCCCAGTCTTATCACATTCCCTTCTTATGAGGAAAGAAGAGTGAGCCCACCACTTCTACTTTCGAAAAAACTGGTTTCACCAACGTACATTTTTAGCCATTGATTCCACCTAACACGCCTATCACTACCTTGCAAGAAGTTACACGTAAATCTTACGAGATCGGGGGGCTAACTGTTAGGGTCAAAATCGGTCATGACAAAAATCAACAGCTAAAATTCTTCGAGAAATTGTGCCTTAAGCAAATATAAGATGGAAATGTCAAAGAAACTATACGGCATAAGCCAAACCTATTTGCATAAAGATACAATAAAAACTTCGTATATTTCATCATGGAAAAGGAATAAAAGAATTTATATCCAAACATGAAAAGATCAGAAAAACGTTCTTGCGGAAGGTTTTTGCGAGAAATGACAAGTTTTACGAAACAATCTTCCGTCAAAAAATTTTTTGGAAAAAGTTTACGGAAAAAACTTTCGTAAAACAAACGAAATAGTTCCAAAAGTACACAAATCAATCTACAGAGGGAATGAGAATGAAAAGAGAGGCATCAACATCCCCCCATCTTGTACCATCTCACCACACACAGCCTCATCTCGTTACACAACCTTCTCTCTCACTCCACCTCGCCGTCCAGCCATCATGATGACTTTATGACATCACCATCCCGACATCACGGTGACTTGATGACATCACCATCTCGCCATCACGGCGACTTAACTCTTCGCCTCACCGTCTAGCCATCACAGCGACTTGATGATGTCACCATCTCGCCATCACATCTAGATGGCTATTCGTCTCTCCGTCTTCGCCCATCAAGGCGACTTGATGACGTCACCACTTCGCCATCATGGCTAGATGGCTCTTCGGCTCGCCGTCAAGCCATAACGGCGAGACCGTCCCTTCTTGGCTCACCGTCTCGCAATCGGGGCAAGAATAACTCCATCTCGCCCTCACGACCACTCCTATTCGCCCTTAGCTTCTTCATTGCATTCTCCTTAAAATCTCGATCAAAACTTTTTTTGTCTCAATCAGAGTTTTCGTTAAGATTTTACGATAAAACAAGTAAGACGTGTTTTCCCATAAAAATCTGGACCAATCGTCAATATGGTAATGGTTATCTCAACACCACTTTGTACATGAACGAATGAGTGATAGGACGAACAATTCGGAAATGTACATCGGATAAATCGAGGTTTCTCTGAGAATAATCGTAAAGCGCATAAGTCGTAAAACAGCCCGAAATGATCTAAAACATGACGAAAGCCCACTTATGGTTAAATGAGAACATGCCCGAATGTAATGATGGTTTAACTCGACTTGGATAAGGAAGAATGGCAGAAGATGATAAATGTGAAGTTTCTAAGATAAACGCAGACGTGGAAAAGATAAGGAAAAAAAGATAAACCCGAATCTCAAAGATATAAGGACATATGGCTGACTCTGGAGGCATATATAAGCATATCTGAGGCAGAGAAGAATGGGGACGGTTTTTAGACTTAATAGCCTCTGCACTTACGAATTTTTAAGAAATATTCTCGTCATGCTTATTTTCTATGTCTTGCAATCAATTACTAGATTGAACACTAGATGACAATAAGCAAAGGCAGTTCAATATCTTGTTCAAAATTTGTAATTGTACCATGTTCGGCTTGATCCTCGAAAGGGGGCATGTAGGCAGCCTTCATAAGGTTCAGTCCAAAATCAATAAAACCTTTCTTTCATATTCTTCCGTCTTTTTTTTATCGAGCTGTTACTCAAATAAGTTTAAGGATTTAGGTGACTAGAACTAAGAAAACTCGCTGACATCTCTTGTGGTTGAAGCTGTTAGCATCTGTTGTAACTATCACTACAGCTTTTACGCATGTTTGAAATAAAGATATACTCTTTTATAAATTCGTTTTGTTTTTTTTCTATATTTTCCCGCATTTATTTTATCCCTTGTCGTTGGCCCTCACAGAGAATCTGGATCCTCAAGGAATGTCGAGAATCTTAACCTTCCTCCATTAACTAAAATCGACAGTGCGAATTTCGGTTCCCTCATAAATTAAGGATATAAGAGTTTTTTCAGGTCTCTTTTTTTTTGACCAACCAAACATTTCATTAAATTTTGAAGGAGTACAATGCAGATTTACCCAAGGCATCGACAGAAGAGTTTAAGCTTCTAGGTAAAGAAGCAAAAGTTATAGAAGAAAAGGATGAAGATAGGTTTCTCGATATCCAGTGGATGTTTCTTCGATTTTAGTGCTTTGACAAGCACTTGGTTATCTTTTGAGGCAGATATTGGATAGATGAAAGGCCTTGGCCTGTAGCACGGCTTCCCATACAGCTAGGGCATCGGCCATCAAGGGTGATGCGAAGAACAGCTCTGTGGAGGTACCTTATTTTGTCTCTTCAATTCGTGGGGGTGTGCAGAATGCAACCACAACCTGAAGTTCTGTCTTGAGATCTCCAAGCCGCATCCGTGAATAGAGTAGCAAAGTCAGCCGATGTAGGAGTACTGCTAATATTCAGGTTAAGAGATTCATGGGGTTTTATCGGTTGGGCATCCTGCATTCTTGTGCTAGACGTAAGGCGTTGCAGATGATATCACTTGGGGTTAAGAGTTCATTTTTCAAAAATCAGGAGATTTCCTTGCTGTCCATATACAACCAGAAACCCAATGAAATATGTTAACCGAAATACCTGTAGGTGGAAGACAAATCAAATCAAAGGATGTTCCCAGGATTTGGTCGATGTAGACGGTTGTCTAGGGCTCAAGTGGCCTCGTAATAGGTAGGGCTGCTCCAAATTATCCTAGCAAAGCTGCATTGCAGGAAGAGGTGGTCAGCTGATTCAGGCGCACCACATCAGGCGAACGTCACTGGATAGGTCAAGAGTCCTCTCCGTTGCAGGGCCATACCTATAGGTAAAGCATCTTGTACTAACTTCCAAATAGGAACACCTATATTTTTGGAGCATTTTTCACAGACCATATGTTCTTGATCCAGTTAAAGTTTTGGAGGCGGTCCTGGTGATTGTGCTACTGCAAGGCTTCCTCCAGATTTTGTTGCTTGACTGCTTCAAAGTATCCAGACTTTGTAGAGTATGATCCTGAGGCGTTAAGTGTCTAGACTAGTTTGTCTTGAGCACCGAGTCGACTTGATCTCATACATAATATGTTCTTGATCCAGTTAAAGTTTTGGAGGCGGTCCTGGTGATTGTGCTGCTGCAACGCTTCTTCCAGATTTTGTTGCTTGGCTGCTTCAAAGTATCCAGACTTTGTAGGGTTTGATCCTGAGGCGTTAAGTGTTAAGACTAGTTTGTCTTCAGCTTCAATGTCTCACACAGAATGTGTTCTCTGCATACGAAGGGAGCAAGTGATGGACCTTCTGTTTATCCCATTCCCTAGTACCTCATAGAAGACGGCCCGGCACGTACAGATCGAGATCATCTTCTCTTTCTGGTACTATTGGGCTAACAAGTGTATCAGACTTGATCCAAGACTCCTTCCACACTCTAGTGGAGTTCCCATCTCCTATAGCCTTACCAGGATTAGGTGCTACTAGTTATCTTCCTTGAAGAAGTCCTTGCCATCGATGAGAGCATGCTGCCGTCGCCTTTACTGTGAGAAAGGAAGCCTTTTGACAATATTTACCATTTAGGACTCAAGATAGTAGACATTCCTGTTTGGTAAGTGGTGCTCAAGTTACCCTAGAGCTATTGATTACTCTCTCAAATAAGAGGTTTAGTTGTAGTACTTAGGGATCGAATCCACAAAGAGCGAGGGCACACAATGGATTTGATAATCAACTTAGTTATGCTAGGCAATTAATAAGACTTTAAGAAACAGTAAATCAGGAATGAATTGGTTTGTAAACAATTAAGGAAAATAGCTAGATCTAGGTTTTTCAGATAGTGAATTATAATGGATAGAAGCCAAGGAGTTTTCAATCATAGAATACAAATTTAATAAGTAAAGATATAATTTATATATATTCCTATGGCTAAGCTCAGAGTCTACAACTTTCGTGTGCAAATTCAGAATGACCGTCGATCGATGGTATGCAAACGACATCGATCGATGGCTTTCTTAGTCAAGCATTAAACGATCAGATTCGATTGGTTCACTTAGAATTACTAGACCAGTCTCTCGATTTTCCCTAGTAACTTAAGCTCAACATGATTTGTTCAGGTAACGATCCTACTCTCGCAATATCAATTATCCTAATATCATGGTTCTAGTTAGCTACTCTAGAACACAAGCAATAAGCACAATTCTAATGATAGATCTAATAATCACCCTAGCAATTCTATTGTTTGCTAATCCGTCAAAACCATTAATAAACCCTAAATCTAACAAGATCTACTCAGACATAGCTAAGCATGAAATAACCATAAACATAAAATAAGGCATAGATTAATAGGGATAGAAACTGCGGTTCCAATACAAAGCCTGAAAGAAGTCTTAATCTTCTCCCCAAAAACTACTATGTTTGCTATGAAAATTCGAATCTTGTAAAAGAGGTTCCTCTTTGCATAAAACACCAGCAAAGATAACATAAAGTAGGTAAAACATCTAGGGGAAATCTTGTAATTTCTATGACTTGGGTTTCAAGTCGGGTAGTTGTGATTGGGCTTACGCGTGTCGACCGTCGATCAACGGCAAGGGTGCGTTGTTGATTGACGTAACTCTCTATCTCGACTCGTACTTTTATAAAAAGACTCTAAAACACATCCTAGACACACATAACAGACTCCAGATACGGCCTATAAAATGGTCTAAAAGTGGTAAATATTAGGACCTATCAACTCCCCTAGACTTAATCTTTTGCTTGTCCTCAAGCAGAATAAGAGTAAACTTGTGGAAGAGGTTTGAAAACACAAGGACTTACAAAATACTCTAGCTCATCATTATCACCTTTACAATGTTGCAACCACATCAAGCAAGTGTCAATCTTAGAGAAACTTTATATACCTTATCCTTGTATAGCAACCAAATTCATTATACATACAACTTAGCAAATACTAGCTTGACTCACCCTTCTTCTAACCTCATTTTTTGCATAAAATTAAAGTGCATGCTTTACTTTGGGAGTATCGATCAGAGGACACATGGAATCTTACCCTTGCAAGTATCTGAACACACATGCAGTCTTTCTGATCCCTTTCTTCCCTTTTATCTCTTCTCTGAATCTCTTTATATTATTTTTTATGTAAGTCCAATGAATCAATGATGCTGATATACAGTCCATCTTGTTCATCTTTCTTTTTCTCTTCTCTCTCTTTTTTTGAGTAAGTGTAGGCAAATAATGGGGTCACAAGTAATTTAGCGATCCCTCGCTTCCACAATGTGTGATCATTCCTTTTTGAATTAGAATAATAGGGTCATAGGTAATTTACCTACCCTTTGCATCTTTCATGAAATCATCTCAATCTTTTATTTTTATAGACGCTGAAAAGAGAGAGAGAGAGAGAGAGAGAGAGAGAGAGAGAGAGAGAGAGAAGGGAATCAAAAGCACACATACTGTACCTTCCAGACTTGCTAGAGGAATCCGATCCAATGTATGCCAAACCTCAAAGCAAGCAAGTAAGTCAGTATTAGGTTGGAGGTCAGCTTCGGTTCCTTCAATCTTTCTAAGCAAGTGTGATATAGTGCCAGGATGATCAACTTTGGTATCTCTAGTACTCTCTGCAATCAACAAATCTAGAATGGTGATATAAAATGGTTAGATAATAAGTAAAACATTAAATTGATTATAATCACTTTCTTGACTATACAAAACTCAATAAAACACATAAGAATAAAAATCAAAATCAAAAGCAATATCAGTAAAACTCCTCCCAGAATTAAATAACACTGTCCCAGTGTTATCCCGTCTCGGTTAGGTGGGAAAAATTAAATCATACGTATATGTTAAAGCTAGTTGAAAATACAAAACTCTGTCATGAGTGTTGATCGATGGTAATGTAGTGACGCCGACCGATGGTCATGCTATGCCGTCAACCGATGGCTGTTCGATTTTTTTGAAACATAAACATAAAGAAAAAACGGAAATTAGTAAAATCATGAAAATAAAACATACCTATTAATGGTTTGCCTCCCACTTAGTGCTTGGTTATAGTCTTTAGCTTGACGTTTAGCACTGTATGGACTAAGGTGGGTGTAGAGTATCACTTTTTGAAAAATAAGTTTCTACATCTTCTTTGATCATCTGAAACCAGGTACCAACGAAGCTTCTAATGGCTTCTTCACCTCTGGTTCTTTGGTTGTCCATGTTGACCTTGGGGATCTCAATATTCCTAATACTCTCCTGTAGGTTGTCAATGCGTTTATGTAACCAGCCAATCCTGCTATCTGTGGGTATGGATATGTCATCCAACCTCATAGAGATATCTTCCATCATCATTTCTTGAGATGCATAAACGCCATCAATTTTGTCTAATAGCAGCTCCCAGTTACAGCCTCTGTCTAAATGGTCTGCGTGAAACTTTGATTGATGGTCGAGCTCGTCCGTCGATCGATGGTTCTTTGTTTGCTCCATTCGCTTGCTGTCTCTGAATCATCTAATGAGTAGAGTCCATCTTTTGCTTTATCTCCTCCATGCACGTGGTCAACCAGCTGATACTGTTTTTGAATGGGTAATAGATATCATCAATCCTCTTGTAATACTCATCCATCAACATCGTATGTGCTCTGTAGATTCCTTGTACCATGTCATGTACTTCTGCTCTGATGTAGTAGTCTGCTGATGGTCTGGTCTCCTTATAATTCGCTGGTGGTAAACGCAGATGATTGTGACCAGTGATGGCTGCTCTATGAAGAATATCTCTGATGTCTTCCTTTGTCACATTGGTGATTCGGCCATCTATAGCTCGTGCATTGCCATATTTGTCTCTGTAGCCACCATAATCATCTCTTTATTTCCCATAATAAAAATTCTCTGGATCAAACACTTCAGGTACTAATCTGTAACTGGCAAAGTCTTTCGAAAGGTGAGTGTCTATCGACGGCAGCAGTGTTGCATCGATCGACGCCTTGTTGTTATCTGCATTGTTGTCATGTTGCTGTTGTCTGAAGAGACATCCTTATCCATAGGCCATTGCGAGAATGTCTGCTACATCTTCCTTAGGTACAATGAGAATTTGTCCATCCATTTCTCGTGCATATCCTTCTGGATCCCTCATAATTCCAAACTGATCTTGTCTGAGATAACCATAATTTGCAATGTAGTCTGCCAGATTAGCGACGATCGATGACATAGAGCCACTGTCGATCGATGTCGGCAATACATGTTTCATTGGATCCTTTGAAATTCCCGCTTCTTCTAGTGCAAGAGAACGGTACTCGATTGCTTCTTCTTCAAGATAGGACGCGTCGTAATATGGATTAGCCATATCATGCCCTAGGTCAGGGTTGTCGATCAATGTCAAAGGGTGGGTCTCGACCAACTGTATGTTGTTGCTGTCGACTGATTATATGGGCTGGGTGTCGATCAATGCTCCATCATCTGACTCATTCTCTTTCTCAAAATTGCAGAAACACGTGGCCACATGTCCTGGTTCATGAACCAAATCAATTAGAGCAGTCTTGGTTCTAGTTTGAACAGGTTCATAAGAATTAATTTTGATCAATAAGGGATAGATACAACATGTTTGTCTTCATCTCGCATACTTCTCCTACAGTGGCCATGAAAGCTCTTATAAGTAGTAGGATTGAATTTTGCTTCACTTGAACGTCCAAGACATGAAAGTCTACATGATATAGGGCATCATCGATTTACACTTGGAGGTCTTTGACTGTGGCTCTTGAATTTACTTTAGAGAAATCCACAAAAGTGAATGAATCACTAGATGGCTCCACTTTTAATCTGAGCACCTCTGCCATGGTTCTTGGCATAATGCTTACTGAAGAACCGGTGTCGTAGACTGCATGAGGGTAGTCATGTCCTTTGATGTTGCAGGGAATCACAAACTTCCCATGGTTGCTTCTCTTCTTCAACTTAATTCTCTGCTTTATCTTCTCCCTCAGATGAATAAGCATTCTTTCAGTATCCACATCAGTCTCATTGGTTTCTCTGAAGAACATCCACAATCTGTGAGTCTAATAAGCTTACTTGAATGGGGTTTCTATAGGGATTCCAAGGACTCTTTTAGAAAAGTTGTCCATCTCTTCCTCATTAGCTTCCCTTCTAAGATTCTAAGGGATCTTCTTCTTTTTTCTAGAATGTCCATCCATAGCTTCTTCAATTACCGTAGGGACTGGTTTATTTGTATGTCTAGGTTTGGGTAGGGTGGGTTTAGAATGCCTATGAGTATATAAAAGACTTAGGTCTATGCTTGGCAACCAACATAATTCTGTTTCGAACGACCATCGATCGATGGTTGGGTACAGCTGTTGATCAATGTCCATCTTTTCACACACGGATTTCTCAAGTACCGTCGATCGATGGTTAGCTTTGACTTTCGATCGATGGTCGTTCGAACAGGCATAATATTCTCACAAGTTTCTTCCTCCTAGTCCGTAACTTTTTCCACAACTTGCCAAAAATCATCATCTATTATGGCACTGACGTGATGCTTCTGTCCAGCCTCAATATTGTCCTTGATTAAGGCTTCTTTTCTACTCAAAGCTTCACTGGTCTGAACCACTTGATTCTCTGGCTTCTTCACATGGGTGCTGAGAGCTTCAAATTTAATGTTGAATTTGGTATAGACAACATCAATCTTTCCATTGAAATTTACTGTTATCTTCTACTGTCCCTCCAGAACCTTGTCAGTCTTGGCTTCAATCTTTTTGGTGTAGGGTCTCTGCTGCTGTGATCCTTGGTTGCAGCTACTCATCTGAACATTGCGATAAGAGTTTATGTTTCTCTGGTTCCCATATCTCTGGAATCCATTTCCATCAAAGTTCACATCCTCTTCTTCACCTTTCTCATTGTTAGATCATGTAGCTTCTACATCTTCCGCGAAGCTAACTTGTTTCTTCAGAAACCTCTGAACACTATCGAACTTAGCTTTTACTTTTTCCATCTGATCCTTGTCAGTATAGGGGCCAATTTCTCCTCGCATGATCATTGTTCTTGGTGTTGTTGCTAGCTGCCAAATTCTCTATCAATCTAGTAGCCTCTTTTGGGCTCCTAGTGCAGGAGTTTCCCTCACTGGCTCTGTCTAATGCTATCTGGTATGACAACTCAATACCTCTGAAGAAAATGCTGAGAAGTTGCACTTCATTGAATCCATGGTGTGGAAAATCTCTTTGGTAGGGCTTAAATCTGTTCTAGGAGTTTCTGAAAGATTATGCATGCTCCTGTGTGAATATATAAATTTTGCCCCTCAAGTCCTCAGCTATGGCATCATTAAAGAAATTACGCGGGAAGACATTTTTGATGTCTGTCGAGGATGTAAGAGATCCTGGTGGTAGCTTCTTAAGCCAATATGAAGCATCTCCAGCAAGCAAATACTTGAAGAGCTTGAATAAAAGGTAGTCATGAGGAACTCCATTGGCATTGATGGCAAACACAAGACCCTCAAATCTCTCAAAGGATCCATAGGGTGCTCATGGAAATGTCCATGAAATGGTGTATGTGCCACAAGCGTGAATAAGCTGGCTTCAACTCAAAATATTTCCTCTAGAAAGAAGGAGGACGAATAGCAGATCTGTTGGCATAGAATTGATTTTGGACGATTGTAGTCAGCCAATGTTCTGGGTCAAGCAGCCTGGGCTGCAGCTAAAGCAATTCTTTAGTTTAGGGATTACAGTACCCTGATCATTAATTCTCTGACGCGTTGCATTGTGCAGGTGACCTTCGAGGTCATACATGTATCCTCTCTCATTTCTAGTCACGATCAGTGACATGTGTGTGTTTATTGTTAATATCCTACACAATTAACTGTCAAACTAACCCTAATCTTAACCCACAAATAATACTCTTGCCAAGAGATATCATGTGTAGTACTTAGGGATCGAATTCACAGAGAGCAATGACACACAATAGATTTGTTATTTCTAAAGACTAAGCTAGGTAGATATATATATATTATATTATTATTAGTAAAAAATTAATTACAGAAATATTCTTTATCAATAGGTATAGATGCAATATGGAAGATATGATAATGATGTAAATATGGAAATATGGAAATATGCTATTAAACTAACTAGATGCAAATGTAAATATGATGGATCTAGGGTTTCAAGCTTAATGGATTATAGGGACTAGGAGACACGAAAATGTAAATATTCTAGAACTCAAATATTAACTATTCTAACCCTTTTAACTCCAACTCTCGTATGCGAGCAAAAGGAAAGACCATCGATCGACGGTAAAATCAGTAAGAAGTGTGAAAGAGATTTGATAAGATCATCAAGATAATTAGACAACTCTCGCATGTGCCTAACAACCTAGTTCAATGGAGTCTATTCTGGCACAAACCTACTCTTGTAGTCGTCCATGTCCTACTTTCGAGATCGTAGTTAGCTACTCTAAAATGAAAGCATGAAGCACAACTCAATTGATGTATATTAACTTATCCTAATAATCCTACTTTTGGGCTAATCCATGATTTTTATCATTCAACCCTAAATTTAGTTGATAACTACTCGACATAATAAAAGAAATAGCAATAGTCTGAATATAATGCATAGATAAAATACTGGGGTTCCAAAACAAATCTCCCTAAGGAGTTATGAATCTTCTCCCCTAAAAACCCTTAAACTATAATAGAGAACTAAAATCTCATCAACATTCTCTCTTTGCCTTCGACAATTGCATAGATAATATATTTAGGTTAAAAATTGTCCATGGGGTAATCTTGTAATCTTGTGTCTTATCTTGGGTTTGAAGCCGGCTGTGTCCGTGATTGGCTGTCGATCGATGGTGAGTGTGCAAGATCGATCGACCTTGGTCTTGTAACAACGGTAGACGTCAAGGTTGTGTCGGTGATCAACGACTGTCTTGTACTTCGACTCTCTAAATGATCAGCTACATATTCTTCTCTTCTAAATTCTCCAAAAGCTTCAAGTATTCCATATATCTCCAAAATGTACATGGACCAGTAAAGACTCTAAAACATAGTTTAATTACACATAATAGACACAAAATAGAGCCTATAACATGGCCTAAAACTGGTAATAAATAGGCGATATTAATCCTCCATACTTAACATTTTGCTTATCCTCAAGCAAATAAAGCCTGTGAAAGAGGTTTTGAAAAGCGGAGATTCACAAAATTTCTAAGTATAACTATCACCCTACTTTGTTGCAACCACATCCTATCAAGTCAATCATAGATAAATTTTATATACCCTATCCTAGTATAACAACCATATCTATTGTACCAACAACTTAGCAAATACTAGCTTGACTCACCCCTCTACTGATTTCATTTCTTTTCATAAAATAAATGTGTATGCTTCTTTGATCCTTTTCCTCTCTCTCTTCTCACTTCTCTAAGTCAATGTCTCCCTTCTTTTGAGGGTATCATTTTTTTAATTGACTGAGATATTTGGACAGGCTTCCATGAATCAAGCCCTAATAGTTTTTTTCACCATATCATGTTTACTTCTTTTTGACCATTATCTCTTTCTAGAAACATATGAATCAAGCTTTAATGGTTGTAGCCACCAAATCATGTTTGACTCCTTTTTTAATCTGAAGGGGAGAGAGAGGGGAATTAAAAGCACCCATAATTTTACCTTCCAGACTTGCAGAAGGAATCTGATCTGATGTATACCAAGCCCCAAAGCAAGATGATAATGTCAGGATTAGTGTTGGAAATCATCTTCGGTTCCTCTGAACTTTCTAAGCAAGTGTGATATAGCGGCAAGATGATCCACTTTGGTATCGCTAGTAATCTCTGCAAACAACCTTCTAAGAATAGTGCTGAAGTGTGGTTAGTCAATAATAAATCTTGATCATAGTCCTCTTCTTGACTCTATAAAACTTTGAAAAATTATATAAATATGGAAATAAAACTCAAAAACAATTAAATATAGAACCTCCCCCAGACTTAAATTATACTGTCCCTAGTGTAATCCACCCCATATTGGTTAGGAAATATCAAATCATAAGTAAAAGTTTAAGTAGAAAACTCAATACCTCTCTCTGTAAGAGAGTGCTGATCGGTGGTAGGCGGGTGTGGTCAATCGATGGTTGTGATCCATTGTCGACTGATGGTTCCTCTATGGTATTGATCGATGGTGGACTCAAACATTCTGCAAAAACAAAGTAAAACTCAAAATAAATAGTAGTATACTAAAAACTAAATAAAAACTTACTAAACAGCTCCCACTCAGCGCTTGATTATAGTCGTAAGCTCGACATTTTGAACTTTCAGACTAGTAAGGAGGTGGATCAACAATTGGAAAACAAGTGTCCACATCTTCTTTTTTCTTTTGAAACCATGTACCAATGAACGTTCTCTTTGCCTCATCTCCTCTAGATTTCTCATTCTTTATAATTTCCCTAGCAACCTCCACTCAATGCATCCTCCTTTGTAGATTCTCAATACTGCGTTGTAGCATTCTAAGTCTGGCAGTTGTAGTCTCTGATATATCCTCCAATTGCTGAGAAATATCTTCCTTCATCAGGCTATGAAAAAAAGCAATCTCATCGAACCTGTCGATCAATGCACATTGTATGTCATTATGGACATTCTGAACCGTAGGCATTAGAAGTACAAAATTGTTGTACCCCTGGAATGATAGTGTCGATCAATGCACACTGTATGTCGTCGATTGATGCTTTTTCAGCTCCATTAGCCATCGCAAGTATATCTGCCACATCTTCCCTCGTTACATGTAGAATTCTGCCAGCCATAGCTCTTGCGTGAAAATCTGGATCACTCATTATACCGAACTCATCTGGTTGTAGATAATCAATATATGTATCTTCTACTCTAAGTTCTTGTTCTTGTTTGAGTTTGATGTCATTCGACGGCCAGGAGATGCCGTCAATCAATGCTCGATTATCACTTTCGAGTTCATTACCCAGCCAGCTTGTTCTTCCACTGCTAGGCCGCGATACTCAGTCAGCTCTTCCTCTTTGTAATTCTCATCGTATTCTTTGTAAGATTACTGTATCCTTGGTATGCCTGACGTGTATCGATCGATGGTGTATGGTGACCGTATATCAATGCGTGATAATCAAACTGTTGGTCGAGAAGGTTTCCGGGTACATTAGCCATGGCAAGTATCTCTGCTATGTCTTCCTCAATAACATGTAAAAGTCTTCCATCCATAGCTCTTGTGAGACCCTCTGAATCTCGCAGAATACCAAAATCATCTGGTTGTAGATAACAATATTCCTTCTCATGTTCTGCTGCTGAATCTAGTTTGGACTCTGCTTTAATATCAGTATCGATCGATAACAAAGGGTGAGCGTCGACTGATTGCTGAAATGCAAACGCGTCAATCGATTTTATGGGCTGGGTATCGATGCTCCATCTTTCTTCCGACTCCTCATTAAACTCATAGTCGTAGAAGCATGTGGCCACAAGCTCTGCATCATTACACAATTTAAATAGAGTAGCTTTGTTCTTATTCCTAATAGGTTCATAAAAATTATTTTGATCAATTAAAGATAGATACAATCTGTTTAACTATATCGCATATAGCTCCCACAGTGGTCATGAATGCTCTCCCAAGTAGTAGTGAAGAGTTTCAATCTATCATGATGTCCATCACATGGAAGTCTACTAGGACTAGGGTGTTGTTAATCTGCACTGGAACATCTTTTACAATCAGTCATGAGTTCACTTTTGAGTAGTCTACAAATGTGAAATAATCATTGGAGGGTTCCACTTTCAGGTTCATCTCCTCTGCCATAGTTCTTGGCATAATGATAACTGATGATCCAGTATCACGGAGGGCATTGGGATATTTGTTGCCCTTGATGAAGCATGGAACCACGAACTTCCCAGGATCACTTTTCTTCCTCATACAAGTCCCCTGCTTCATCTGCTCTCTGAGATGATTGAACATGATATCTATATCATCATCTGTCTCCCTTGTTTCCCTGAAAAGCATCCACTCAATAATCGTTCTCGATCAACTCTCACCGCTTGGTGTCGATCTACACCAATGGGAACTACCAAATGACATAGAACTTTCCACACCAAAATTTCTTTCTTGGAGCTTTTATCTCTTAACTTTCGGACTTGTAGAGCAGACGCCTTACCATGGATTGTGTCATGAGCACCCTATGGATCATCTAGAGAGATTTGAGGATCTAGTGACTGTTATTAAAGTCAATGGAGTCCTTGAGGAGTATCTTTTCTGTAAGCTCTTCAAGTGCTCACTTGCTGGAGCAGCTTCATATTGGCTTAAACAGCTACCATCGGGATCTCTGGGATCCTGGACTGACATCAAGAACGCTTTCTTGCATAACTTCTTTGATGACGCAGGAGCAGAAGATCTAAGGAGCAAGATTGCTACATTTTCACAAGAACCTTCAGAGTCTTTCAGAACTTCTTGGATCAGATTCAAACCATACCAGAGAGACTGTCCACATCACGGGTTCAACGTAGTGCAACTTCTTAGCAATTCTTCAGAGGTATAGGATTGCAGTATCAGATGGCTTTGGACACGGCTAGTGAGGGGAGTTTCAGCACTAGGAGTCCTGAAGAAGGTACAAGATTGATTGAGAATCTAGCATCCAACAGTAGTACCAAGAATACAGATTTTGAGAGAAGGAAATCAGCTCCAGCTGCGAGCAAGGAGCAGACTGAAGAAATCAAGGCAAAACTGGATAGTGTTCAAAAGTTTCTCAAGAAACAGGTTACTTTTGCAGAAGTAGAGGCAATAGAATCTGGAGAAGATGAGATTGAAGAAAAAGATGTGAATTACATTAATGTGAATGGTTTCCAGAGACAAGGGAATCCAGGTTTCAACAAGAACTCTTATGGGAATGGTCAAAGGAGCAACTTCAATCAGAGTTCACAGCGAAAGCCTTTCAACCACAACATAACTTATGGATCTTCCTACTTCTAGAATCCTCTTCCATAGACTCAAGAAAGCAAGATTGAAGGGATGGTTGATAGAGTTTTAGAGGGACAGCAGAAGATGACCGTGGATTTCAATGGAGAGATAGACATTATGTACCTCAACCTGAATACCAAGTTCGAAAATCTCAGCACCCATGTGAAGAAGTTGGAGAGTCAACTGATACAGACAAGTAAAACCATTAAGAGGCATGAGAGCCTGATCAAGGAGAAAATGGAGGCTGGACAAAAGCACCAGGTTAATGCATTGATTGATGAGGATTTCTGGCAGGAAGTTAAGAGAGAGAAGCTCCAAGACAGCGATTTATGTGTGGAAAATTCCATGTCACTTGGCAGTTCTCATCATCATTGACCGACACAAGCACAGACCATCGATTGATGGCTAATCCTGCAGTATCGGTGGCTTCTTGTGCATCAAATAACATCGATCGACACAGAACTCAGAACATTGATTGATAGAGCGATACAAGCATCGATCGACAGTGCGACCTCAACATCGATCGACAGATGAGGAAACTGGTTCGATTGTCGAACCTTAATGCAAGCTTGATTGTGCGTCCGTCTGTGACGGTTTCAGAAAAAATACAAAAACATCCGAAGCTATGGATATCGATAGAGAAGATGAGGGACACTCAAAGAGGAGGAAAAATATCCCCAAGCATCAACGCAGAGGAGCCAATGAAAAGGAGATGGATAGCTTTTCTAAAAGAGTTTTCAAAATTCCTCTAGATATCTCTTTTGATGAAGCTTATTGTACTCACAGATTGTGGATGTTTTTCAGGGAACTAGGGAGACATATGATGATATAGAAATCATGTTCAATAACCTCAGAGAGAAGTTGAAGTAGAGGACTTGTCTGAAAAAGAAAGAGATCAAGGAAAGTTTGTGATCCCATGCTTCATCAAGGGACACAAATATCTCAATGCCCTTTGTGACACTGGATCGTTAGTGAGTATTATGCCAAATTCTATGGCAGAGGAGCTGAACCTGAGAGTGGAACCCCTCAATGATTCATTGACGTTGTAGACTGCTCACGACTAAACTATAGACTGGACATCAGCATAGACTGGAACTCTTCGCTACTACTCGGTAGAGCATTCATGGCCACCGTGGGATCTATCTGTGACATGAAGCTAAAAGGTTGTTTCTATCGTTAATTGATCAGAATATTTTTTATGAACATGTTAATAATTGTCTAATGATGAAGAGCTTGTGGCCACATGCTTCTGCGATTACGAGTTCAATGAGAAGTCGGAAGATGGAGCATCAATCGATACCCAACCCATACCATCAATAGACGAGCTTGCAGTTCAACAATCGATCGACACCCAAACTTTTCAATCGATCGACACTCATACTTCACCTACCAAGCAGATATCGATTACAACCCAGCCTACCTCGAGTACGACGAAGATTACATAGAAGAAGAGAGGATCAAACACCGAGGTATTGCTTTGGAAGAGGCTGGTGTTTTCATGTTTCCCATCAACTCGGGAAATCGACATGGATCAACTTTAGCCAATCACCATTGATCGATACTGGTTGTGATTCAGAGTCCGAACTAGACTCAGCAGCAGAACGCGAGAAGGAATATGGTTACCTACAACCAGATGAGTTCGGCATGATGAGAGATCCAGACGGTCACGCAAGAGCTATGGATGGCAGAATTCTTCATGTCACGAGAGAAGAAGTGGCAGATATACTTGCAATAGCTAATGGAGCTGAAAATTGTTTCGGCAATTAGTCTGATTATCGAGCATCGTTCGACGGTCACCATACTTTATCGATTGACACCCACATGCATATCAAGGATACAGTGAAGCTTACAAAGAATACGATTCAGATTACAAGGATGAAGAGCTGATTGAGTCTCGCAGTCTAGCAATGGAAGAAGCTGGTTGGGCAATGAACGCGAAAGTGGATAATCAAGCATGAATTGAAAACACCTCCTTGACTTCAAACAACATCAGATGCAAACCAGAACAAGAGCCAAGAACAGAAGATGCAGATGATGGTTATCTCAGAACAAATGAGTTTGGAATTTTTAGAGATACAGAAGGACGTGCACGAGATCTCTATGGAAGAATTCTAAACATACCTAAGGAGGATGTAGCAGATGCCCTTGTTATGGCTACTGGATCAGGAACATTATTTAAACAACATCCATCGATCGACGCACGATGATGTGGTGTTTTATTTCACTTCCAAATTAACCCTATTTCCCACGTTACTATGTCAAATAAGAGGTTCAGTGTAGTACTTAGGGATTGAATCCACAGAGACTCTAGGATTGCACAATAGACTATTTGTTTTCGAATTAAAGATAGACAGTAACAATGATTTAGTAAGCAGTGATTCAAGAATTGATTGATTGGTTTGTAAAGACTTATGGGAAGTTCTTAGGTAAGATAAATTATGTAGATTAATAGATTGCTAAGGGTTTTATTAAGTACCGTTATCGAACTCAAACTCTAGGGTTTAGGAGATCACTCTCGTGAATCTAAACTGAGTATTGATCGATGGCCACTATGTGGTGTCGATCGATGCTACTTCTAAACAAATACGATTTTTATGTTTGACATGTTCGCTAAACTCCTAATTCAACTCTCGTTTGTTACTAGGGTATTAGAATATTTAAGATAAGTTTCAGGGTTATAACCAGGCTCTCACTCGCGCTAATAATTCCTATAATCAAGGGTTGAAGTGATCAAATTAACTCAGCATTAAGAATAACTTAAACAAAGAATTAGATGATTACCAAAAAATTCTATGTGATTAACAATTCATATACACCTTTGAAGAACCCTAAATCTAAAAGCAAACTACTCAGACATGATTATGAGAAACATAATACATAACTGAATGAATTGCATAGAATAATAATATAAGAGATAAATGGAGTTCAACATCTTCTCTGTAAAGGTGTTCAGATCTCTCTCTCGAATCAAAAGCTCTTCTCTTCTTACAAGTAAAACATAGCCGTCAACAATGGCTTAACTGAACATAAAATAGGTCAAAAACACATCCATAGCAAATTATCTAACGTGTTTGTGCAGTTCTGCACCTCAAAAATCTCTAGAATCACCAATGTTCTCTAGAACGTACCTAAACCTGAAAATACTCTAAAACATACTACAAAAACATATAATAGACTCTAAATAAGGCTGATATCATGGCACAATAGTGGTAAATATCAGGCCCTATCAACTCTCCCAGACTTAACCTTTTGCTTGTCCTCAACCAAATAGTGCAGCTTGTGAAAGAGGTTTGAAAAGGGAGGACTCACATAATGTCTAAATATAACTGTCATCCTACTTTGTTGCAACCACATCCAATCAAGTCAATCACAGAGATACTTTATATACTCTATCCTAGTATAGCAACCAAATTCATTCTACCAACAACTTAGCAAATACTAGCCTTACTCACCCCTTTACTGATTTCATTTCTTTGCATAAAATAAAAGTGTAGGCTTTACGCTTGGTGTATCGATAAAGGACACATGGACTCTTAACCCTGAAATTCTGGACAACTAGGCACAAAGTCTTCTATAATCCATTTCTTTCCTCATTTCTCTCGCTCTCAATTTTTTTGGATCTCAAACTCAATGGACAATGATGCTGATACAGTCCATCTTGCCATCTTATTTTCAATTTTTTTTTTGGGCAAAGGTGTAGGAGAATAGTGGGGTCATTGGTAATGTACCTAGCTCTCGCTTCCAACAACGTGTGATCATTCCTTTGAATTAGAATAGTGGGGTCATCAGTAATGTACTTACCCCTCTGCATCTCAATAAATCATCTCAATCTTTTATTTTTAGTAGATGCCAAAGAGAGAGAGAGAAGGGAACCAGAGGTACAATGATTTGTACCTACAGACTTGAAGAAGGAGTCCGACCAGTGTATACCAAGCCCCAAAGAAAGCAAATAATGTTAGAATTAGTGTTGGAAATCAACTTCGGTTCCTTCAAACTTTCTAAGCAAGTGTGATATAGTGGCAGGGTGATCCACTTTGGTATCTCTAGTAATCTCTGCAAACAACCTTCTAAGAATGGTGCTAAAGTGTGGTTAGTCAATAATAAATTTTGATAATAGTCCCCTTATTGACTCAATAAAAAATAAAAACTCTTTTGAAAATCGTTAGTAAGAAATAAAACGTCAAAATTAAGGTGTGGTGTTAGTAACTACCTCCCCCAGACTTAAATAACACTGTCTCAGTGTTAAAAAAAGTCTGAGATTGGCGGGATGAAATAAATTAGAATGGAATTATTTAGTTGTTAGAATTTACGAACTCGTACCTCTCTGTCATGGTCGCCATCGATCGACGGTACCCAAGGGGTATCGAGCGACGCTCGACGGACATCATGAACCCGTCTGCAAGTAATTGTAAAAAGTATCTAAAATCTACATAATCTGATCATCTCTCTTTTTGTTAGCATTATTAGACACACAAAAAAATCATGTTAAAATAGCAAACATTCATAATTATAAACATAAGTTCTAAATCAAACAAAGCAAAATAAAATAAAATAGTGTGTATGAAAAGGGGTCGTGTCGAGCTTATATAGTCTCGACACTC
Organism: Moricandia arvensis; assembly: GCA_905132765.1. Classification (NCBI taxonomy): domain Eukaryota; kingdom Viridiplantae; phylum Streptophyta; class Magnoliopsida; order Brassicales; family Brassicaceae; genus Moricandia; species Moricandia arvensis. Next base: position 14,469 of record CAJHQP010002010.1, on the reverse strand, counting down.
GATCATCGATCAATGGTTCTATATATAGGGGTTATCAATCGATGGTCTGTTCTGTGCTTCCTACTTCACTTTGAAAATTGAATGCATTATTAATAGTTATTGTTTTTAATTGTTTACTAGTGGGTTGCTTACCACGCAGCGGTTGTTTAAGGTCGCTAGCTCGATAGAAAGTGGGGCTTATCAATCGGGGTTTGGCATCTCCAGCCGCATGGTCTGAGAACGCGGAATTCCAGCCTTAGCCCAGTAATGTTTTACTCTTTCACCATTCACTGTGAAATCCTCCCCTTTCGGGTTAATTAGAAAATTTCTCGATACGGTGCAATTTTCTCATAGTGAAGGGTCCTGACCAATGAGAACGCAGTTTCCCGGGAAATAGAATCAACCGAGAGTTGTATAAAAGTACTTGATCATTAGGTTCGAAATGCCTAGAAATAATTTTCTTATCGTGATATGCTTTAGTTCTCTCTTTGTACAATTTCGAGTTCGCGTAGGCGTGATACTTGATTTGATCTAGCTCGTTCAACTTGATTAATCTTCTTGCTGCCGCGGGCTTAGCATCATAATTTTTTGTTTTTATGGCCCATTCTGCTTTGTGCACTAGCTCAACTGGGAGGTGGCATGCTTTTCCATACAGTAAGTGAAACAGGGTGGTTCCTAATGGTGTTTTAAACGCGGTTTGGTAAGCGCATCATCTAACTTCAAAGACCAATCTTTATGGGTTGATCCTACAGTCTTTTCTATATTTCTTTGAATGACGATTGGATACTTCTACTTGTCCACTGGTATGAGGATGATAAGGTGTAGCTACTCGATGGTGAACTCCATTTTCTTGAGTAATTTTTCGAACACTTTGTCTATGAAGTGGGTACCTTCCTCGCTTATTACGATTCGCGGAACTCCAATTTGGGAAAGATAATACTCTTAAAGAGTGTAACGACAACAACATCATCGTTCTTGGAGTTGCTATCGCTTCGACCCATTTAGACACATACTCTACATTGACCAGTATGTATTTGTTTCTGTGAGAGGAAGGAAAAGGTCCCACGAAGTCGATACCCCAGCAAACGAACACTTCAACTTCAAATATAAAATTTTGTTCCATTTCGTGTCGTTTGCTGATATTTCCTCTTCTTTGGCAGGGGTCTCATTTTTCTATGTAGGCTTGAGCGTCTCGAAACATATTTGGCCACCAAAAGCCTGCTTGTAGAATTTTTGACATTGTCTTAAAATTAGCGAAATGTCCCGCATAATCGGATCGTGACAATGATACAAAATTTCTAGAGTTTCGCTTTCAGCAACACATCATCTATATATGCCGTCAGAACAATGTTTATAAAGATAAGGTTCATCCCAGTGATATCTCCGGATTTCTCTCAAAATTTTCATTTTATGATATCCTTTGAAGAGTTCGAGTTCTACTTCGGCCACAAGATAGTTGGCTATATCTGCATACCAAGGTCTAACAGTTGTGTTCAGTGCACACACTCCCCGACTTAAACTTCTACCCCTGGGAGAATCATCATTTGGGATCGAAGGATTACAACTAACTTTGATATCTATCGGAATGATTATTTCATCTTCCTTCTTGAATGTATCGCTGCTCGATGGTGTTCAGACAAAATCGATAGATGCTTTATGGCTATAGTCCCAATGATATTTACCGGAGATATCATCAAAGTGATATCTCCGGATTTGATATCCTTTGAAGAGTTTGGGTTCTACTTCGGCCGCAAGATATTTTACTATATCTGCATACCAAGGTCTATCAGTGCTATCTGCACACTCCCCGAGTTAAACTTCTACCCAGGGGAGAATCCTCATTTGGGATCAAACAAGTACAACTGACTTTGATATCTATCGGAATGATTATTTCATCTTCCTTCTCGAATTTATCGATGGTGTTCGGAAAAAATCTATTGATGCTTTATGGCTATAATCCCAGTGATATCTACCAGAGATATCATCCCAGTGCTATCTCCGGATTTTTCTCTAAATTTTATTTTTATGATATCCTTTGAAGATTTCGGGTTCTACTTCGGCCGCAAGATAGCTTACTATATCTGCATACCAAGGTCTATCAGTGGTGTTCAGTGCACACACTCCCCGACTTAATCTTCTACGCCCGGGAGAATCATCATTTGGGATCGAAGGAGTACAACTTACTTTGATATCTATCGGAATGATTATTTCATCTTCCTTCTTGAATGTATCGACGGTCGATGGTGTTCGGACAAAATTGATTGATGCTTTAAGGCTATAATCCCTGTGATATCGACCGGAGATATCATCCCAGTGATATCTCCGGATTTCTCTCAAATTTTTCTTTTTATGATATCGTTTGAAGAGTTCGGGTTCTAAGTCGGCCGCAAGATAGTTTACTATATCTGCATACCAAGGTCTATCAGTGGTGTTCAGTGCACACACTCCCCGACTTAAACTTCTACCCCAGGGAGAATCATCATTTTGGGATCGAAGGAGTACAAATGACATTGATATCTATCAGAATGATTATTTCATCTTCCTTCTCGAATGTATCGTCGGTCGATGGTGTTCAGAAAAAATCGATCGATGCTTTATAGCTATAATCGTTTGATGGATTTAGCATGTCATCGATCGATTCCACTTCATGTGTCGAACGGACTCTGCCAACGAAAGTCGATTATGCTAAGTAGACATTTTCTGTGGGGGGAAGAAATCATCTATAGGGATGTCGTCTTCGATCCTGATCCTAGATAGGTGGTCTGCGACTCCATTTTCTACTCATTTCTTTTTCTTGACTTCTGTGTGGAATTCTTGCAGCAAAAGAATCCATCTTAGATGTCTAGCTTTCACATCCTTTTTGCTCATCAAGTACTTCAAAGCGGCTTGATTGGTGTGAACGATTACTTTCAACCGACTAGATATGAGAGAAACTTTTTGAAGGTGAATACTACAGCTAGTAATTCATTTTCAGTCGTCGCATAGTTGTGTTCCGCATTATCGAGGGTCCTACTAGCGTAGTATATAGCGTGCAACCTTTTGACCTTTTTCTGCCCAAGCACAGCGCTTGCAGTGAAGTCGCTGGCGTCGCACATAATCTCAAAAGGTAAATTCCAATCTGGTTCTTGCAAAATTGGGGCGGACACGAGGGCTGATTTGATCTCTTTGAAAGCCTCGAGACATTCAGGTGTAAACTCAAATTTCACTTCCTTACCTAGGAGTGCAGTAAGAGGTCTAGCAATTTTGCCAAAATCTTTTATGAATCGCCTATAGAATCCATCATGTCATAGAACTTCTAACGTCCTTGAAATTAGTGGGTGATGGCAGTCCAGTCATTACTTCAATCCTTTCCTTGTCCACCTCAATGCTGGCTGCTGAAACTTTGTCTCCCAAAACAATTCCACTGTTAACCAAGAAGTGGCACTTTTCCCAATTTAGGACTAGATTCTTCTCTTCGCATCTAGCCAATACCTTGCACATGTTATTGAAGCATGATTCAAAATCTGATCCTTACAACGAGAAATCTTCCATGAAAACTTCCATGAAATCTTCAATCATATCTGTGAATATGGACATCATAAATCTTTGGAATGTAGCGGAAGCATTACAAAGTCCAAAGGGCATTCTGCGGTATGCGAATGTACCATATGGACATGTGAAGGTGGTCTTTCCTTGATCATCAGGATGGATGGGGATCTGGAAAAATCATGAGTATCCATCAAGGAAACAATAATATTTGTGACCTGCAAGTTTCTAACATCTGATCTATAAAGGGTGGAGGGAAGTGATCCTTTCTTGTGGCATAAGCTTTCTGTAATCTATACACATCATGTGTCCAGTAACAGTTCTCGTCGGATTTAATTCATCGTTTTCATTCTTCACCACTGTAACTCCTCCTTTCTTAGGAACGACGTGTACCGGACTGACCCAATTACTATCTGAGATCGGGTAGATAATCCCTGGTTCCAGAAGTTTCATTATTTCTTTCTTCGCTATTTCTTTTAGGTTTGGATTCAGTGTCCTTTGATGTTCAACGAATGACTTTGATTTGTCTTCCAGGTGTATCCTATGCATACACAAATTGGGTGAGATTCCTGGAATGTTATCGAGGGAATACCCAGAGCTTTGCGGTACTTTCGCAGTTTATTTAGCAATAATGCAAGGTCCCCACTGCTCAAGTTGAAATTGAAAATGACAGGGTACGAGTTATCATAGAGAAAGGCATATTTAAGTCTAGTAGGGAGCGGTTCAAGTTCAATTTTCAATGCTTTCTCTTTACTCCAGTCAGCGGTCGTAGAGCGTTGTCGATCGACGGTTGCCTCCGGCTGTCGATCGATGGTATTTGAAAAATTGATTTCGCCAATGTCGACATGCATTACCTCTTCGGCGGCATCCATTAATCTTGCATACTCGTCAGCACGATCATCCAGCATGAAAGTTTCTTCCTCATGAGCCGTGAGAGTTCTCTCTAAAGGGACCTTACTGCACATATCCATGAGTGAATCTTCAGTTAGATCAGAGAGGTAATCTACATTGTAGGCTTGACCGTCAATCAAAGGTTTCTTGATTATCTTTTCCATGTCGAAAACCATCGGTAAGTCCCCGATGTTCAGACATATACGTCCTTCTCTGACATCAATGATTGCTCCGGCTGTAGCCAGAAATGGTCTTCCTAAAATAATGGGATTTTTGGGTTCTTGCTCATATTTCAGCACTATGAAGTCTGCGGGAATGTGGCAGTCATTGATGAGTACGGGCACGTCTTCAAGTACACCTTCCGGAATCCTAGTGGATCTATCGGCTAAAACGAGAGTGAGCCTGGTAGGTTGAAAATGGGTTAGCCCGAGGGCAACTGCAACTGAGTAAGGCATCAGGTTTACACTAGAGCCTAAATCACAGAGGGATCTTTGGAATCTCTCATTATGAATGGTGCAGTCTAACTGGTGTTGCCCCTTGAATGATTGCACTCACTTCTTCGGATACCATCATGACACTATGTCCTGTGTTTTCGAATCCTCGGCACATCGTGTTTTTCACATATTGCTTGACTGCAAGTGAAATCTTCATGGCATCGCTTAGCGGCATTTCGATGATCAGCTTGTTGAACGCTTTCTTGCATATTGCTCTATCTAACTCTTTCTTTGCTTTCGCATTATTCTTGGAAAAAGAGGTTCTCGCTTGGTAGACCCTAGTCTTAACAGGTTCGGTTGGCTTCGGGTCAGGGATTGGGCGTCGATCGATTCTGGGGTAAGAACATCGGCCGATGGTCTCTCGAGTACCTAATTCCCCTTCTATTTATTTCAAGCTAGTGTGAAATTCATCTAGCTCATCAGCTAGGTCTAAAACTTCAGTTTTGGGAAGAATCACAGGATCGCGCTCGTCGATGTTGAGCAGAATGGGATGCGATTTCTCTTTCCATCTTTCATGATTTTTGGCAAACTCATCAATGGTTATGCTTTCTTCCGCGCAAGGAATGAGTTGTTTTTTCGCTTCGTAAAGTCACAGCATTTACTTGACGCCTAGGGTTGATGTCCGGCCTACCATGCAAAGCTCCATCTTCTCTTTTGATAGAGAGGGCGTTATTTGAAACTTGGTTGTTGATCCTCTTAACTAGTTCACTCAAGGTTTCGAATTTCTCCGTCATCTCTGAGTATATTAAGTCTAATTTATCAATGAGATCGGCGGCTACTCTACGGTTTCCTGTGAAGACTTGATTCATCCTTGATTTTCTGTCCCTCTCTCGCACTTTCATAGCTGCATCGTAGCATCTAGTGAAACTACCTTCTTCAGGTCGGGATTGCTGAACCGGGAAGCTGGAACAGCTTGCAGAAAAGGTAGTCTTCAGAGACACCATGCACCTTGATGCTAGACACAATATCCTCGAGTGTTTCAAGATGGTCTATGGGATTTTCATGAGGAAGACCATGAAAAGGGTGTTGGCCCACTAAGGAAAAATATTTGGGCTTCAGATGGAAGTCTTCACTCTGAATCTCTGGTGGACGGATCATGGACCTGTTAGTGTAGAACTGATCAGGCCTTTTGTAGTCTCAAAGTGTTCTCCAACGCTCAGTCCCACCATTCAAGATCACAGCTATTCCTATAGGGGTTGCAGCCCCTGGTATATCGATAAATCGGCCTACAACATTGCGCGCTCGACCTTCTAGATTTCCTAGGACTATTTTATTATTATTTAAATCAGAAGATGCAGACTTACCTGCTTCCGGCTGACCGGTATCGATCGACGCCAGCCATCATGCATCGATCGACACCCTTCCAGGGGTGAACCAGTTTTGTACCTCTAATCCTTTTGGTTCAGGAAGTCCATGATAAGTCGATTGGATAAACCCACTACTGATTGACGGTCGTTATAGAGCATAGAATGAAAGCATATGATGGCAATGGCAGAAGAATTTTCCATTGGGAAAAGAAAGATGAGTACGGCATCTACAGAGACAAGAAAGGCAATGCATGACCTGTAGACGAAAGAGTTGTGAATGTGCAAGAAGAAGATATCATGGCAGTTCTAGAAAGAGCTACTATGTTTGAGCAGAGCTACATATGTTTACCAGAACATGCAGCAAAGATCGGTATGTCTATGAAGAAGCAAGAGACATGCAGCAGAGCGAAGATTGATGATATCGTGCATGAGATCTACAAAGCTCAAGAGATGTCATTGGATGATTCCTACAAGAGGCTTGATGATGTCTACTATCCTATATACAAGTGCCTCACTGGTTTGACCACACGCATGGATGAGATGAAGCAAGATTTGGATATTATTCGAAGACAACATGCGATTGTGGCAGACAGAGTGGCATCGATCGACAGCAACATCAAACCATCAATCGATACTGAATTCGACATACAGTAGTCCGCAGCCGAAAAGCAATTAGAAGACATGTTCCAAGAGATTACCTTTTCGCAAAGCCTGATGAAAGAAGATATCTCTCAGCAATTGGAGGATATATCAAAGACTACAACTGCCAGACTTAGATTGCTACAGCGCAGTATTGAGAATCTACAAAGGAGAATTCATTCAATGGAGGTTGCTGAGGAGATCATGAAGAATGAGAAAGCTAAGAGAATTAGGAAATAAGAAGCTTCATTGGTACATGGTTTCAGAAGACAAAGAAGATTTAGACACTTGTTTTCCAAGTGTTGATCCACCTCCACTTTAGACAGAGACTTCAAACTTCGAGCTTAAGACTATTACCAAGCGATGAATGGGAGGCAACCCACTGTTTAGTAAGTTTTTATTTAGAACTACTATTTATTTTGAGTTTTACTTTTTTTTTCTACAGATTGTTTAAGTTCACCATCGATCTACACCATAGAGGCACCATCGGTCGACAATGGATCGCGACCATCGATAGACCACACAAGCCTACCATCAATTGACGCCCTCTTACAGAGGGAGGTATCGAGTTTACACTTAAAATTTTACAAATGATTTGATTTTCCCTAACCAATCCGGGACGGATTACACTGAGGACAATGTAATTTAAGTCGAGGGGAGGTTCTCTAACGCTATTATTTGTTTTTGAGTTTTATTTCTATATATATATAAGTTTTTCAAAAAAATATTATTGAGTCAAGAAGGGAAATATGATCAAGATTTATTATTGAATAACCACACTTTAGCACCATTCTTAGAAGGTTTTTGCAGAGATTACTAGAGATATCAAAGTGGATCATCTTGCCGCTATATCACACTTTCTTAGAAAGTTTGAAGGAACCGAAGCTGATTTCCAATACTAATCCTGATATTATCTGCTTGGCTTTGGGACTTGGTATACACTGGATTGGATTCTTTCTGCAAGTCTGGAAGGTAAAAGTATGTGTGCTTCTGATTCTCCTCTCTCTCCTCTTCAGATAAAAAAGGAATCAATTAGGATTTGGTAGCTACAACCATTAAGGCTTGATTTATATGATTGGAGAAAGAGATAAAGGTCAAAAAGAAGTGAATAAGATCTGGTGGCAAAAACCATTAGGGCTTGGTTCATGGAAACCTGTCCAAATATCTCAGTCAATTAAAAAATAAAATGATACCCTTAAGGAAGGGAGACATTGACTGAGAGAAGTGAGAATAGAGAGAGGAAATGAATCATAGAAGACTACCTGCTTGTTCAAATACTTGCAGGGGTAAGAGTTCATATATCCTTTGATCGATACTCCCAAGGTAAAGCCTGCACTTTTATTTTATGCAAATAAAGAAAATCAGTAGAGGGGCGAGTCAAACTAGTATTCGCTAAGTTGTTGGTAGAATAAATTTGGTTGCTATACTAGGATAGGGTAAATAAAGTTTCTATGTGATTGACTTAATAGGATGTGGTTGCAAGAAAGTAGGGTGACATTTATATTTAGACATTATGTGAGTCTTCTCTTTTCAAAACCTCTTAAGTAGGCTTGTTTGCTTGAAGACAAGCAAAATGTTAAGTCTGGGGGAGTTGATATAGCCTATTTATTACCAGTTTTAGGCCATGTTATAGACTCTATTTAGGGTCTATTATGTGTGTCTAGGCTATGTTTTAAGGTCTTTACACGTCAAGGTACGTTTTGGAGATATATGGAGATACTTAGAGCTTTTGGAACAATTAAATGAGAAGAATCCGTAGCTGATCACTGCGAGAGTCAAAATTCAAGACAGTCCTCGGTCGACGAATCAATGGTACAAGACCAAGATCAATTAATGTAGCACACTGGACATCGATCGATGACCAATTCACAGACAGCCGATCTCAAGCCCAAGTTAGAGACAAATGACGAAGATACCCTAGACAAGTTTTGACCTATATTTTAGGGTTTGATATTTATACTTCATGTATTACACACAAAGGCGCGTATGTGTGTGTGTGTGTGTGTGTCGTGCGTGAACAGAGGCGCGTATGCGCGTGTGTGTCTGGAGAGTTGAAGAGAGTTTAGTTTTCTATTATAGTTTTATGGTTTCTAGGGAAGAAGATTCATAACTCCTTAGGGAGATTTGTATTAGAATCCCAATATTTTATCTATGCATTATATTGAGACTATTTTTCTTACTTTAATTATGTCTGAGTAGTCATCAACTAGATTTAGGTTTGAATAATAACAATCATGGATTAGCCCAAAAGTAGGATTGCCTTGGTTGAGATTATATCCATCAATTGAGTTGCTCTTAATGCTTGCATTCTAGAGTAGCTAACTAGGATCTCAAAAGTAGGACATGGACGACTACGAGAGTAGGTTCTGTGCCAAAATAGACTCTATTGAACTAGGTTGTTAGGCGCATACGAGAGCTGGTCTAACTAGCTTGGTGAACATATCAAATCTCGTTAACACTTCCTTCTGATTTCACCATCAATCGACATCAGGCCTTAGCCGTCGATCAATGGTCTTTCCTTTTACTTGCATACGAGAGTTGGAGTTAAAAGGGTCAGAATAGTTAATATTTGAGTTCTAGAATATTTACATTTATGTGCTTCCTATTCCCTATAATCCATTGATCTTGAAACCCTAGGTCTAGCATATTTACATTTTAGTTAGTTTAATAACATATTTTCATATTTGCATTATTGTCATATTTCCATATTGCATCTATACCTTCTGATAAGGAATATTTCCTTAAACTGATTAATTTTTACCAATATATATAATTACCTAGCTTAGTCTTTAGAAATAAGAAATCTATTGTGTGTCATTGCTCTCTGTGGATTTGATCCCTAAGTACTATACCTAATCTCTCTTGGAAAGAGTATTCTTTTATGTGTTAGGGTTAAGGGTTAATTTGATAGTTAATTGTTTAAGATATTTATACCCTGCTAGAACAATAAACACACCATGTCAGTTAGCTACTCTAGAATGCAAGCATGAAGCCAACTCAATTGATGGATATTAACTTAACATAGCAATCCTACTTTTGGGCTAATCAATGATTTCACTCATTCAACCCTAAATCTAGTTGATAACTACTCAGACATAATCAACGGAAGAACAATAGTCTAAATATAATGCATTGATAAAATAATGGGGTTCCAATACAAATCTCCCTAAGGAGTTATGAATGTTCTCCCCTAAAACCCTAAAACTATAATAGAGAACTAAACTCTCAAGAACATTCCCTCTCTGCCTTCGACAATGGCATAGATAATATATTTAGGTTAAAAATCATCCATGGGTAATCTTGTAATCTTGTGTCTTGTCTTGGGCTTGAAGCCGGTTGTGTCTGTGATTAGGCTGTCGATCAATGGTGAGTGTGCAACATCGATTGACCTTGGTCCTGTAACATTGGTCTACGCCAAGGTTGTGTTGTCGATCGACGACTGTCTTGTACTTCGACTCTCTGAATGATCAGCTACAAATTCTTCTCTTCTAAATGCTCCATAAGCTCCAAGTGTCTCCATATATCTCCAAAACGTACCTGGACCTGTAAAGACTCTAAAACATAGTCTATACAAACATAATAGACCCTAAATAGAGCATATAACATGGCCCAAAACTGGTAATAAATAGGCTATATGAATCGGCATAGCAACCATCTCTTCTCAGGAATCACCATTGATCGATATCTCAGTGTTGGTGTCGATCGATTCCATCAGATGAGTGTCGATCGACGTAGAATTGTTGGCATCGATCGATTTTTGTCGCTTCTCGTTGCGGATACTATGTTCGATTGCTACTGGGTCTGAGAAAATTAAGACTTTTTTTTGTTGCTTCTGGTACTGCTGGACATGCACCTGAAAGACAAAAAAAATTGTAAGTAAACTGAAAGAAAACCTAAACAAAACTTGCAAAATAAATATAATGGCGATCTTTGCTCCCTGCAACAGCGCCAAATTTGATTCGTGCTCAAATTACCATAGAGCTACTGATTACTCTCTCAAATAAGAGGTTCAGCTGTAGTACTTAGGGATCGAATCCACAGAGAGCGAGGGCACACAATAGATTTGATAATAAACAATTATGCTAGGAAATTAATAATACCTCAAGAAATGGTAAATCAGGAATGAGTTGGTTTGTAAACAATTAAAGAAAATAGCTAGATCTAGGGTTTTCAGGTAGTGAATTATAATGGATAGAAGCCAGGGGGTTTTCAATCATGGAACAAATATTTAATAAGTAAAGATATAATTTATATTTATCCTATGGCTAAGCTTACAGCCTACAACTTTTGTGTGCAAATTTGGAATGACTGTTGATCGAAGATATGCAAACGGCATCGATCGATGGCTGTCTTAGTCAAGCATTAAACGATCAGATTCGATTGGTTCACTTAGAATTACTAGACCAGTCTCTCGATTGTCCCTAGTAACTTAAGCCAACAGGATTTGTTCGGGTAATGATCCTACTCTCGCAATATCAATTATCCTAATATCAGGGTTCTAGTTAGCTACTCTAGAACACAAGCAATAAGCACAATTCTGATGATATATCTAATAATCACCCTAGCAATTCTATTGTTTGGCTAATCAGTCAAAACCATTAATAAACCCTAAATCTAACAAGAGATCTACTCAGACATAGGTAAGCAGAACATAATCATAAACATAATGCATAAGATTAATAGGGATAGAAATGGGGTTCCAATACAAAGCTTGAAAGAAGTCTTGATCTTCTCCCCAAAAACTACTATGTTTGCTATGAAAACTCTAAACTTGTAAAAGAGGTCTCTCTTGCATAAAACACCAGCAAAGATAATATAAACTATGTAAAACACGTCCAGGGGAATCTTGTAATTTCCATGACTTGGGTTTCAAGTCGGGTACTCTTTGAATTGGGCTTCTGTGTGTCGACTGTCGATCGACAGCAAGGGTGCGTCGTCGATCGATGCAACTTTTTATCTCGACTCATACATTTCTGAATTTGACCAACTACGGGTTCCTCTCACTTTGAGCTCCAGACAGCCTCATATTCTGTACAATGCTCCAAAATGCACCTGGACCTGAAAGGATTCTAAAACACATTCTAGACACACATAGCCTATAACATGGTCTAAAATTTGTAAGAAGTAGGACCTATCAGTAAGCACTGGCCATGTTTGCTTAGATAGTAGAGCTTTGTTGAAGAGCTGGATATCCCGAAAGCCTAGTCCTCCTAGCTTCTTTGGTTTTGAAAGTTTCGACCAAGATGTCTAGCACATCTTTTTCTTGCTATAATTATTGTCTCACGAGAATCGCGTCAATGCATACTTTATCCTCTTACAAAGGCTCATGGGAAGCTGAAAGCAAGACATGGCGTGTGTTGGAGAAGCTGACAATACTGACTTTAACATAGTCATTTTACTGGCACTCGACAAGAAACAGTTAGAACAGAAACTAGCATGCTGTCTGATTCAATCAACAATCGACATAAATAGATCCTTTTTCCTCCGGCCAATATGTTGGGGAAGACCGAGATACTTTCCCACCCCTCCTTCTCCTGCTATACCAAGGCAATATTTGACTCTAGCTCGAGTCTCCTGGGTTGTTTCCATTTAGAAGGTTATAGATGATTTGTTTGTGCTGATGGTTTGCCCGGAAGGTGATTCATATTTTTGTAAGATCAAGTATAGAGTGTCGAAGCTCAACTCATCAGATCGTATGAAAAAAGCATCATAGTATCCGCAAATAACATCCAGAGAACAGCCCTGTTGGGGGTCAAAATCAGTCACGAAGGAATCAATGTTTTAAAATTAGCGCGGGATTGTTTTCTCTCTTCCAAGTAAAAGAAAACGAGAAAACATTATGTCCAAGCTTCATAGTATTATTCATCTCAACAATGGGAAAAAAATGGGAAACAAGACCAACACTGAGTCTCGTCGCCCGTGGGCAACAAAACACGAAACCAACGCCGAGTTATTCTAGGTCTAAGTCCTCCTCCTGGCGACTTTTGCTTTATCTCCCCTTATATATGCCTTCTAGGTTGGTTCATCTTTCCTTTTTTGCCCCTAGTTTGAGTTTATCGTTTCGCGGAAATATTCCTTTTATCTCAATATTCATCATTATCTTGGAAACTTGACATTTATCTTCCGATTTCGCGAGATTTATCTTCTTCTGCGAGTGAGGATACACCGTCATAACATTGATGGTCTCAAGTTCGTATGAAATCGCAAGTGGGTCTTTGGCCGCGTTTTAGGCCTCTTTGGGCCGTATTTTTACTTAAGCATTTTTATGATTTCTTCGATATTCCTTTTTAATGATACGATGCCGCTTTAGCTAGGAATCTCACACTTCTCAAATAGTTTAGGCAACTGTGGTGTTGATTTAACCATTGCCGTTTGTACGGTAACCATGAACTTCATTCGGGAAAATGAGTCGTCGCAGTTTTTTTATCGTAAAGTCCCAACGATAACTCCGATCGAGACAAAACGAGGGGTGGACCCGCCGAAGTTCAAAGGCAGGCGTAAGATCTGGTTTATGTTCAGTCCAACTCGCCTCAGGGGCGAGTTGTGTTGGTCTAACTTGCCGAACGGGTGATTTGACCGTCGTGGTCGGACCAACTCCCTGAATGGGCGAGTTGACTGTCATGGTCGGACCAACTCTCGAACAGGCGAGCTGACCATCGTGGTCGGACCAACTCGCCAAACGGACAAGCTGACCGTCGTGGTCAGAACATGAGTTGACCGTTGTGTTCGGACCAACTCGCCGAACGGGCGAGTTGACCGTCGTGGCCAGACCAACTCGCCCGTTCGGCGAGTTGGGCTGGTTTGACTTCGCCAAGCGGGTGAGTAAGATGACGAAGATCCACGGTTGGTTCGGGTTCTGTTTGCCTGGGGACTCGTCATATCAATTTGTTATACGAAACTTGATTTCGTTCTTTCCCGCCCTTCTTTCCTTCGAAATATTATCTCTTTTTTCTAAAGAGGAGTTTTTTCTGGGAAGTTTCTGGCTTTGATTATGTCGTAACCGATTTTGACCCGAACAACTAGCCCCTAGCTCGTTAGAATTGTTCTGTTCTTGCGAGTGATTTAGACGATTCAGGTAAGTTAGGCGGAATCCAATGTCTTAAAATCCAGGATGAACATCAAATTTTATTTTTGAAAAATTCTTCTTCTTTTTTTTAACGTGTAAAGTCCCCTCTAATTTTGTTTCTCCTATAAGTATTGAGCTTCGATCCCCCATCTTCTCCTCATTCTCTAAAATTTTGAAATCTTCTCTACATTATCTCTTTAAAAAATTCTCCCACCAAGACGTCTTCTTCCAGCAACGCTCAGAAGAGTGGTGGTGTCGAGGTGAGCAACATCGTCGGCGCGAGTCCGTCGGACCCTTCTGCTGGCGGGGCCGTTCCAGCCCACATTGCAGAGTTTCATTCCTTTCAGAGTGATTTGGCCCGTCGCTAGGATGAGGAGATTGTGAACCCCACACACGATGCGTCTTTGAAACCTGCGACTCTGGCTGATGCCTTGATCCCCGAGGTTACCCCCGTATGTGATGTCGTTCCTGCCGAAGGAGTGGTTGCTGAGGACGAATCGTGATACGTCCTAGATTCGGAAAAGATCACTCAATCGGACTAAGGGGATATGAACTCGGCAAAGGGAGA
>CAJHQP010002009.1:0-96348 GCA_905132765.1 Moricandia arvensis | reverse complement strand
TCAGAAACAAACCAAAACGTTTCTCTTCCATAAGGTTAAAACACAAAACCTTGAGATATCACACATATTCAAGCCCGCAAACATTTCAAGCATGAAATGCGGCATACGGATAAAAAAACTCGACCTTCGACACAGCAAGACGTCGCTAACGCTCGGAGAACTGTTTTCCATCAAAACTTTCTGAAACGGAATGCTCACCTTAAAAACAGTCTGTTTGCGAATATAAAACATATGAACCTTCTTAAACACATATCCTTCGCGAAGATTCAAAAATGGTAATATCTACCAATAAGTTTGTTGCTGATCACAACAAACTCACAACGCCCTAAACATACTAAGCCATCTCATAGAGATAGCTCTCGAACACCCGACACAAGGGTAATAGCGCTATAAAAAATCAGAAATTTTGGCCAGCACTTTCAGGAGACTTAAAAAATGTCCCCGAAGAAATGCTCGATTTCTACCAAACAAGTCACATAAGCCGAGAACATATTGCAGACTTTAAATTGGGACGGAATCAGGTCGAAAGCGATACGGGAAACGTAAGCCAAAGTAGTCATCTCACTCCCTAAAACCGTGATTAGACCTAGGTCTTACCCAAAACCTAGCACACTGGTCTCTAACGCCTCAAGGCATGATATCGAAAAGATACGAGATCCTGAAAGCATATCTCTTCGTCCATATCTAAACGCTCTCGAAACTTTGGAAAATTTCTCAAACATCTAGAACGAGCAACGAATAGGACGATCCGTAAAAGAGTTGGGACCGAGATGACAACTTGTATCCTTCCCTCTATACTTAACCAAAATCCGAATGTACTTAAGTTCATTTAAGTAAAAAGCGTAGTTTATTCATTAAATAAGTCGCAAAGCGGCCGGGATCCAAAGCCACATTATGTTAGTCCCAAAAACATAACTACGACCACACTCAACCAAAATAAACAACCTACAAAGCTGGTCTCGAGGCCAACAAAGGTCAAATAAACAATGTCATTGGCAGCAACATGCCTGATAATCTCTACATGACACACAGCTAAACCATAAAGGCTTCACTGGAAAACAGGAAGTAAGAACCTTAACTCCGGGACGAGCTTCGAAAGGGTTGATCCCTTCTACAAGAGTACGTAGGCAGCCTTCACAAAGCGCAGCCCCAATCCTACTGCATTCCGCTCTTAGAAGAATAAGTAGAACACTTTCAACAGACCTTTTCAACCATTGATCCCGCCTAACTTACCAAACCGTTCGCTAGAACCTTACGATTCTAACGAGCTGAGGAGCTAACTGTTGGGGTCAAATCGGTCACGATATAATCAACGTCAGAAACTTTCCGAGAAATGTAGACATCATTTGGAAAAAAAAGAAGAGCGGGAAAATCGAAATAAGTTTTGTATGGATCCAGGAGGAGGGTTCACACGATAAATTCTCGAGAAAGGTTACTTTAGGCCTCAGACATTCGGATCCTCGAATCAAAACAACAAAACAACTATAAGGTTCGATTTTCCAACTCACCGAACGGAAGAATTAGCCAAGCAAGCCGTCCAACTCACCAATGGGCGATTTGGATTGAGCAAGATGACCAACTCGCCCGTTCAGCAAGTTGGACCAATCCAACTTGCCGAACGGGAGAGTTGGACAAATCCAACTCGCCGAACGGGCGAGTTGGATCGAACGAGGGAGAGTTGAATGCATCAATTCATTTTCATCCAATCCTCGTAACTCCGTCCTTCAAAATCGAATCGAACTCATTCTTGTTTCATCTCGATCGGAATTGACGTTGGAACTTTACCGCAAGAACTCTTTTCCTTCCTATAAAGTTCAATTTTTTCGTGTAAAACGGCAACGGTTATCTAAACACCTAAGGCTGCCTACACTATACGAAAAATTTGAAATCTCGTCGGAATCGACATCGTTTCTGAAGTGCTCTTTTGGTAAAATTGTGAAAACGCTTAAGTTGGAAAACAATCCGAGAAGGTCTAAAACTCGGTTAAAAGCCCACTCGCGGTTTTACACGTAAAAGAGCCCAATTGAAATGACGGTCTATCTTATATTTTGCAGGAAGAGATAAATGTTATGTTCGGAACATAAATGTCAAGTTTCCAAGATAATGGTGAAGATCGAGATAAAAAAGAATATTTCTTCGAAACTATAAACTCGACTTAGGGGAAAAAAAAAGGAAAGGGAAACCGACCCAGAAGGCATATATAAGGGGAGATAAAGCAAAAGACGCAAGGATGAGAAGATTTAGACCTAGAAAAATTCTAGCTTAAAAGAAGAGTTTAGGCGGTAAGAACAACAGAGTTATACTCAGACGTGTCCCCATCTTTGTTCGACGATTCTTATTTCTTTAGACTCTACAACTTATTACACTTAAAAACCCTAAGCTTTATTTTCGACAAGCTCGGTTTCTATGACTAGCACTCGATTACCAGACTAACTTGCTCCGGCAATTCGATCTCTTGGTCCACTCTTTTAATTGAACTACGTCCGACTTGATCCTCGAAAGGGGTACGTAGGCAGCCTTTCTTAAGGTCCAGTCCCAAATCCTTCAAACCTTTTTCTTCTTTTTCGTCAATTGATAAGCGAGTTGCCGCCACATATGTTTCTCTCGACATAGGTGGTAGAGCTAGCAAACTTAGTCTCGTTTTACTGCTAGTGTTATATGAATTCTTTTGTGATCCCATTTCCAAACAAGCATCATGTACGCTTTCGTCTATGGAGCACTCGTACACAAATTCATTTTGTTATCTTTTCATACTTTCCGCGTTTATTCGATTACTTGTCGTTGGCTTTTGCAGAGAATCCGAGACCTCTGTAAAAGTTAGGGTTTTTGAAGTTTCCTTAATTTACGGAAATTGACGGTGTAAATTTCGGTTCCCACATTCGTCATGCTCCGTATCCTTGTCTGTTTTCTTCGCATCGCTGGCCAACATGGATCTGTAGCTGCATTTTTGCAGCCATGTAGAATTATTTTCTAGTGGGGGCAAAATTTAAAAGTATAGCTAAAAAATGTTATCTAGAAAGAGAAAATAACTAAAAATTTAGGTATATATATCAAACTTTGAAAATTTCATGGTGGCACTTGCCCCCTCTTTGGGCAACGTAGAACCGCCACTGCGTCAAAGTTTGTTCTCGTTCACGTGGAATATCATAGATGTTCGTTGGGTCCCTTGTATTGTTATTACTTATTTGGACGTCAGAATTCGACGCACTAGTAATATGCGGAAGGAACAGCTTGCATGACGTGAATCCAAGGAATATCGAGGATGACTTCATAAATGTTGAGAACGTCTATAATCATGAACTTTGTGTCCGTCGTAATTCCATCAATGCAGGTTGGGAGCCGGACAGTCCTTTCCGCATCCGTTAATGAACTGTTAAAGACCGTCAAAGGCTGCTTGACCGTTTTGATTTGAAGGTCGGGAGATCCATTATGTCTAGTGGGTCCTTGTAGATAATGTTAACTGAACTTCTAGTATCAACCAACACCTTTGGTTATATTGGAATCGGCAAGTATTAACTCAATTACCAATGTATCATTGTGTGGCTAGTCTAAGTCCATTTTGTCCTGTTTGGCAAACTTCCAAATTGCTTTGTCCATGGGGATGACCCGTGATTTTGGGATTAAAGGGTTCATTCGTCAATCATGGCCGTCAATCATCGTGGAACCGGTTTACTCCCATTATCACGTTGATCCTTTTGAATACTGGCGGTCTGAAGATGTCAGAGCTCTTTGCTTCTCAGTCTTGCTTTGCTGGGTTGGTATAATTATGGCTCCTCGCGGGGGAATCGTTATGCTGCGATAGGTGTTCATATTCGTACTTAGAGAAGAGGTGAACACGGAGCCGATGGCATCCTTCGGTGGAGTGCCCATAGGCCTTGTGGAACTCTCAATATTTCTTTGCACTATCGCTTTGGTACTCATCTCTAGTCCAGTTACTTGAACTTGGTTCATGTCGTTTCAACTTCCTAGAGCTCCTAGATGTGCTCTATCGCGATCACATGCCTCATTGGTCCAGTGTATGTCTCTCCTGGACTTTTTGTTGCCTCTTTGTGATCCGTAAATTTCTTCCTGAGTTTTGTCTTTGGAATGTGAGGTCGGTGAGTACTTTTCGGTGAAAGCCATATTTTCCTCTTCCATGTCTAAGTATCATGTAGCTCGATGGGTAGCATCCTCGAGGGTGTCTTGTTGGTCGAGCAAGAGGTTGTCACCGGAAGTACAATTTGACGGAAGAAGAGAGAAGATAAGAACAACACTCAGATCTTCACGTTTCTTCTTATACTCTGTTTTGTAATTTTAAAGTGTGTTGTAACTTGTAAGAACATGACCGTCGGTCGGTATTTGAATTTGAGTATCTAGCTCATAAGTTATTATTATTTTATTGTAATTTTATTAAGTTATTAAACTTTAATTTAATGGTCAGGCAAAGAAAAATATTGTTCCGGAAAGGGACCTACGTCAAGAAGATCTTTTGTCTTTTTTCATCTTTATCCTATGCACGGAAAGCGTTTGTTAGCCTTCATAATCATGCCGAGAACCAAAGAAAGATAACGGGGATGCGTGTTACACGTGCATGTCCCTCGATATCTCACCTCTTCGTTGTTGATGATAGCCATTTCTTTTTTAAAACGGAACCCTGTGAATGTGAAAAAGTAATGAAATAAATTAAAAAGTATGGGAAAGCGTCAATAAAAGAGATTAGGAAATATGGAAAAGTATCAGGTCAGTGCATCAACTTTGAGAAATCTTCCTTGCTCTTTGGTGAGAAGATAAATGCCTATACTAGGCTAAGAATCAAAAACGAGGGAGGTATGAGATCATATTTGGAAATATTAGAAGATATTAGTGGCTCCAAATGCAAACTTTTTGCTTTTCTGAAGGACAAATTGATGCATAGAGTGAATGGTTGGACGGATAGTTGGCTATCGAAAGGAGGAAAAGATGTTCTAATTAAATCCATATTATTAGCGATGTCGACATATGTGATGTCTACTTTCCTACTACCATTAAAGATCTGTGAAAAGCTTGCAAGTGCCATTGCACAGGTTTCCTGGAGTTCAAATCCACCAAAGAGAGGTATATACTGAGCGAAATGAGAAAAACTATGTAAACCTAGGAGTGAAGGAGGTTTGAGATTTCGTATGTTTCATGAATTCAATTTGGATTTACTAGCAAAACAATTATGGAGACTAGTTCAATACTCGAATTCACTGGTGGCTAGGGTGTTAAGGGGAAGATATTACCAAATGAGTTCGCCTTTGCGTTCAATTTCGGTCAACAGTCCATCATACATGTGGACTAGCATCTCGGCGGCGAGAAGGCTATTGCTACTTGGCATTAGACAAAAGATTCATTATGAACATGAAGCTAAGGTGTGGGAGGATCCCTAGATCCCGACAATACCAGCTAGACCAGCCCATCCTTCGGTTCTTGTTCTGCATCCGAATATGAGAGTTAGCGATCTAATATATCAAGAATCAAAGGAATGAGATATTGATCTGTTGACAAATTATGTTCATACGTAAGACATCCCTCTCATAAGGAGCTTAGTTATAAGTACGACGAATAACAGAGACTCTTTCTGCTGGAGCTATACCAAAAATGGCCAGTATACAATCAAATCCGGTTACAGGGTGGCCCGAAACATTTTGAGGAAAAATGAGGAGAGAGAGAAATGTGAACCTAGTATAACTGACATTCAAGCCTTTGTTTAGAAAGTCAAAGTACCTCCGAAGATGTTTCATCTTATGTGGCAATTGATAACATGACATGTGGCGGTCACATATAATTCGAACTACAGAAATCTGAGATGTGACAACTACTATCCGAGATGTGGAGAGCCGGAAAAATCAGTTACTCATGCCATTTTTAGTGTCTTCCTGCCCTGCAAGTTTCGGCTTTATCTTCGATACCCTTGGGTCAAAAGTTGTTTCCATTACTAACATTTATGCCAATATGGATTACCTTTTTTGGCGAAACGATGAAATTATTGCACCTGATTCACACAGAGACCCTTAGCATTAAATAATTTGGTATATCTGGAAGGCTTAGAATGATAAAATATTCAGGGGGATCGACAGAGTTCCTATGGAGTTAGTAAGATATGCAGAAAGCGAATGCCTTGCTTGGTTTAGTGCTAATGAGACGATCATTCAGAATCCACAAGCGCCCAGGTGTGAGGAGCTACATATCTTAAGTCTAGAGAATATTTGTATGGTGGATGGTTCTTGGACCGCAAAAGATTAGTATAGTGGCTGCGGATAGGTGTGGAAGAAATGCAGTGGGAAAATCAAGCTCATGGGGACGTGAAATCTAAGGAAGCCAGATACGACACTTCACTCAGAACTAGAAGCTCTTAAATGGCAATGGAGTGTATGCTTCAATATTCGTCATGCCAGCGCTTTGGCACAGATTGTAAAGACATTATCGCGATGATATCGGATCTGCAAGCATGACTGAGTTTTGCAACGGAATTAGAGGCTATACAGACACTACTGATCTGCTTTCTAGGCTTCAAGATTTGTCACATCCCAAGAAATCATAATAGAATTTCAGATGTATTGGCTAAGATTGCATGATCATTTCATAGAGATTTTTGTTTCGTTGATTGTTCTATTCCGATCTGGCTTCCTAGATCACTCAAGTCTGAGGAATATAATAGTCGTTTGATGTCAAAAAACTTTAATGAATAAAAAAGAAGCGAGAGGTTATACACAGTTTTTGAAAAGATTTTTTGAGATATTTTTGTTTTTTCATTCACTTACTTTTAACTGTTATAATATACTCTCTCCGTTATGAAAAGATTCAAATTGTAGAAAAAAATCCATTTCAAAAAGATACATATTTTACATTTTAATCTATTAATTAATGGTAAAGTGTAAATTCCAAAGTGTTTACTAAAAAGACAAATATCTCAAATAGACTTTTTGAAGTTTTGTCACAAAATAGACCTTAAGAAAAAAGGACCAACATAGACTTTTTATTTTAAAATTTTTGATTTTTTAAAACTTTTTTTAAATTTTAACCTCAATTCCAAAACCCCACTCCGTAACTCTAAATCCTAAATCTAGATTAATTAACCCAAAGAGTATAAATGTATATTTACACTATTTAATAAAGTCTATTTTGATCATTTTTCTCCTTGATTGTTATTTTAGGGATACAATATTTTTAGATTTATCTTAGAATATTCCTTCATTTAAAAATCGTATTGCTTAAAAATTATGCGATTAGTTAATTACAAAAAAAACAAAGTATTAGTAACATTTCCTTGATAAGTGTGAAAATTATAAAAGTATTTTGGTACAAAATGAGTAATAGGAGATAACCTTCCGCATCTCCCCAATCAAGCTGCTCTAAGGGGTGAAAAGTATTTCAGAAACCACTAAGAAAAGTTTGATTGACTAATATTCTTAACTGTTCAATTGATGCAGAGTGTAGGTGCTTATGTTTCAATATGAACATGGAAGAAACATGATATTTCAATCTGAGGTCAATCAATGCATGGTTGAAAAGGTCAAATATTGGACTGTATATCAAACTGAAAATTCTCATCTTTGGATTGATAGAGGGTATGGGTGCCTATATTTCATTGGTTCGCGTCCCAACAAGCTAGTAAAGACATGTCCATGACAATATTGCGTGATTGATTTGGTAAAAGGCAACTTCTTCTTCGCAATTACGTGAGTATTAATCTACTAGGTTAGTTTTAAACTTTCAGTCAACATTGTTTATATGTTCTCAGAATTTTCTGCCCTTTTCTACACTTAGCCTTTCTTGCTCTTGTTATATGTTCGCTTCTGCAACTAATCGGAAGAACTTAGTTTTTGGAAGCAATGGAAAAAAAGAGGAGCATGTTCTTTACTTCTTTGCTCTTGTTTACCATGTTTTCAAGTTTTAGCTTTGCAGGGATAACGACAGAGAGTCCCTTGTCAATAGGACAAACACTCAGCTCCTCTAATGAGATATACGAATTGGGATTCTTTAGTCTTAATAACTCCCAGGATCAATATGTCGGAATCTGGTTCAAGGGTATCTTTCCCCGGGTGGTTGTGTGGGTGGTTAATAGAGAAAAGCCTGTTACAGACTCCACGGCACATCTAACTATCACTAACAATGGAAGCCTTCTCTTGTTCGATGGAAAAGCTGGTGTTGTGTGGTCCACCGGAGAAACTTCTCCATCTGAAGGGTCTCGTGCAGAGCTTTCAGATGAAGGAAATCTTATTGTCACAGACAATGTTTCGGGAAGAACGCTATGGAAGAGTTTTGAGCATCTTGGTGATACTCTGCTGCCTTTCTCACCATTGACGTATAACCTGGCCACCAGTGAGAAGCGGGTGTTGACCTCTTGGAAAAGTTACACTGACCCATCTCCTGGTGACTTTGTGGCTCAGATTACACCCGAAGTGCCATCACAGCTGTTTACTATGAGAGGCTCGACGCCTTATTATAGAACAGGTCCATGGGCTAAAACAAGGTTCTCCGGGATACCACTAATGGATGAAACATTAGCAAGTCCATATAGCTTTCAGCAGGATGCAAACGGGTCAGGGTCTTTCGCTTATGTAGATAGAAGCTCAAAACTTTCACGTCTACTTCTAACATCAGAGGGCACTCTGAAGAGGTTTCGGCGTACTGGGACAGAATGGGAAGTAAGCTATCAGGCTCCAGCCAATCCATGCGATGTTTACGGTGTGTGTGGACCTTTTGGGCTGTGCATAATGTCAGCATCTCCAAAGTGTAAATGCTTCAAAGGGTTTGTACCAAAATCTACGGAGGAGTGGAAAAGAGGGAACTGGAATTCTGGTTGTGTAAGGCGTACTGAACTAGATTGTCAAGGAAACTCTACTAGCAAAGTTGCAAACGTCTTCCATCCTGTTTCCAATGTAAAGCCTCCAGACTTTTACACATTTGTAAGCTCTGTGGATGCTGATGACTGCTACCGAAGTTGCCTCCACAATTGTTCTTGCTTAGCCTTTTCTTATATCCGCGGCATTGGGTGCTTAATATGGAATCAAGAACTGATGGACGTAATGCAGTTTTCTAGGGGAGGAGGGGAACTTATTTCCATTCGTCTTGCACGCTCGGAACTAAAACGTAACACAAAATAGCTACTTACTTTGATACTGTTCTTTTCGTGTAGTAACATTGCTTTTTTTTTTTTTTTAATTATATCTCAGGTGGAAATAATCGCAAGAAAACCATTGTTGCCATTGCTATTAGCCTTTCTTTCTTTGTAATATTGGGTTCTGCTGTGTTTTGTTTCTGTAGATACAAAGTGAAACATAACGGTAACTCTCTCTCTCTCTAACAATCTTCTTGCTTACCTCTACATTTGCTTGCTATGGTAACACACTGATTACTTTACTATCTATCTATCTTTCTATTCTTGTAACTCTAATCCAGCTATTATATCAAAGGATGCCTCACAAGATGCATGGAGGAACGGTCTGAAATTACAAGATGTCCCTTGTCTAAATTTCTTTGAGATGAATACCATTGAAGCTGCTACCAATAAATTCTGCCTGTCAAACAAACTCGGCCAAGGTGGATTTGGTTCAGTTTACAAGGTAAGATAATTGTTTTCCTCTGTGCTCTTTTCTATTATCTGTTGATCCTCTTGGGATGACCTTGTGCACTCTGTTTCAGGGAAAGCTACAAGACGGGAAAGAAATTGCTGTAAAACGGCTTTCTAGCAGCTCGGGGCAGGGAAAAGAAGAGTTCATGAATGAAATAGTACTCATCTCAAAGCTACAACACAAGAACTTAGTTCGGGTTCTGGGATGTTGCATTGAAGGAGAAGAGAGACTGTTGATTTATGAGTTTATGGTGAACAAAAGCCTTGACACTTTTCTCTTTGGTTGATCCCTTATTGCCTCATTCCTTTTCTTTCAACAGTTTTCCACTCTGTATAAAACTGATGACCTGATAGTTTTTACACTGTATTATTTCTTAGATTCTGGAAAAAGGCTTGAGATTGACTGGCCTAAAAGATTTATTATCATCCAAGGTATTGCTCGCGGACTTCTCTATCTCCACCGTGACTCACGCCTCAAGGTCATTCACCGAGACCTTAAGGTGAGCAACATCCTTCTAGATGAGAAGATGAACCCAAAAATATCAGATTTCGGATTGGCTCGGATGTATCAGGGAACCGAGTATCAAGACAACACTCGCAGGGTTGTAGGAACTCTGTAAGAATCTATTTCCAAAACAGGCTTACCAACATTCATACTTAGGCCTATTCATAGTCATAATAACATAATAAACTTGATTCAAAAAATTTATATTTTCACAGAGGATATATGGCTCCTGAGTATGCATGGACTGGGAGGTTTTCTGAGAAGTCAGACATCTACAGCTTCGGAGTTCTACTGTTAGAAATCATCAGCGGAGAGAAAATTTCAAGATTCAGCTATGGCGAAGAAGGGAAAACCCTTCTTGCATATGTAAGCAAGTCTATGTCTTCATATACTTCCAGAAGTTTGAAACGTTTCATGCTCTCATATTCTTAAGATCTGAAACTAAACAACAGGCATGGGAATCTTGGTCTAGAAATGGAGGAGTTGATCTTTTGAATAAATATGTTGCTTCATGTTGCCCATTAGAAGTTGGGAGATGTGTTCAGATTGGTCTGCTCTGTGTTCAACACCAACCTGCAGACAGACCCAACACACTTGAGTTGCTGTCTATGCTCACCACTAAAACAGTCCTTCAGTCACCAGAACGACCCACATTTTCACTGGACAAGAGAGATGACAGATCCCTGTGTAACTGTTTGAGCGCTGTCAATGATATAACACAATCTGTGATCTTTGGGCGTTAAGATGTGTGAATAAAGTTGTTCAGATTAAATGTGTTAGATCATTTTCCTTAAAGTGATACACTTTTCAGTAATCTATTCTATTAAAAAATGATTATGAATTATTAATAAATGTTATATCTAACAATTAATATTATTAAAAAAGAATCATCTTTTACCCCTATAACTACATTGTAATACTAATAAACTACCATATTTCCACAAAATGCGGAACCGACTTCTCTGTAAAATCACGTTCAGATTTAAGAAATGGATTTTTTAACAAACGATCATTTATTATCTCGAGTAATATTTACTGGCTCATTATAAATTAACTTAATAAACATCAGTCTATCAATAAACTAGCCCATTAGTCTGCTGAACTTTACTTTATACATAAAAATATAGCACCCATGTTTTTATGCCCGATCGATATTAACTTGATATATACCCATTTTGAGATCATCTTTTCATAAAAGGTTCATATATCAATACTATTATTACTTTTATCAAATATTTATAGTTACTTAATGATATTTATGTGATTATCATTGTTTTTCAAGGATAATTTGAATTATCAGCATTAATTTAATTTCCACAAAAAATATTTTCATGTAAAAAGTAATGAATAATTAAAAATGCAAATGGTATAAGTTTAACAAAATTGCACCTCAAAATAACAATCTCGCGGGTTTTTATTTTAAAGTCACACATCAACATACTTATGTCATGATTAATTATTTAACTAGAAAAATTTAAAAATACTTCAAAGTTTCCATTTCTACCAAAAAAAGAAAATCAAAACTATTTACACTTGATGTAGTATCATTTTAAATATAATATGTAAATGATGTATTTATAATCATAAATTCATATTTTATGTAAATGTTATCTTCGTGCCCAACAAAATAAACTTCCATGCTTTTAAATCTTTGAATTTAAAATTTTGCTTATAGCATGGTCAAAATTCTCATCAAAATTCAAAATTAAACATATTCAAAAATAGTTAATTTAAATTATATACATAAATTTAAATATAAATTATATATAGGACTTTTAAAAATATATAAATTATTATGTATATAATTGTCGACTTTATATGTTTATACAAAAATGATAGACAAGAAAATTTGTCCCAGTTAACCTATTTAGTATAATATACAATCTTGCACAATTACAAATTTATCATTACCAATGATATTTAGTAAAACCAAAAAAAAAAGAAATTAAAATATATACGTCTCCTTTTGTAAAACATCATAATAGTAAACCGTTAAATTATGTTCTATATAATTAACAACAAATAACTTTATGTAAATTTTTATAAGAAATCATTAACTAAAATATACCGCACTTTAAAATTACGAATCAAAATCTAGTGTATAGTATTATTTTTATTGGAGATATTTTATGATTTGTTTCTGACAACCACAAACGTTGGCACGAAATTGGGCTCTCAGCTCCTTTAAAATTTTATGACAAGAAAGTCATTACTGCTTAGGGTATGTACACCAGAAATAGGAGTTCACTTGAGAAAGATGGATTGTTTGTTTGCTTTCTCTTGCTACTATCTTCTCAGTTCGTGGCAATGCAGATATTAACACATTAATTCTCTAGGCGTCGACTTGATAAATACAATGCTGCCTCACTCTTTTGCATTGAAATATTAGCTAAGGGTTGGTTTTATTGTACTTGAATGGGTTTTCCATAAATATGAATTTTTGAAGTATTGCGACTCGTTTGTACCAAACCATATCTAGATACTGTGTTTCTTAAAAATAATATCTATTCGGATTATTCAGTACTATCAAATCCAAACCACTTTCTCTATTTTGGTTCAGTTTTAATTGGTTCGCTTTTACCGGATTGAACACTCCTACTCGTTTGCCTTCTTGGATGGTCAAAATCTTATCAAAGCCTATATTTTCAGGTGGTGTCTGTTGTTAGGACACATTGATCTTATAGTGATACGTCCTAGATTCGGACATGATCACTCAAACAGACTTATGGAAATGAACTCGCCAAAAGGGAGAACTGGTGGATTGAAGGGTTGCACAACAGTTGCGGAAGGCTGTTGATATTCCTGAACTTCGATTGTTGCTTGATATGACACACAAGTCCAACAAAGGAAGGGTTTCCAATCGTTGCTTGGTATGACTCACAAGTCCAACGAAATTAGAGGCTGTTTACTTGGAGGAAACTCAACAAGAAACAAGAAGTGTTCTACAAATAACAAAGGAGATTAACTCACAAAAAGGGTAAAAATCCACTGCCTTGTTCCTTGGATGTGATTACATATTTATACTACAATGAGTCAAAGAGAGACTTAAGAGTTTTGTGGAAAATCACACCTAGAAAAGGAAAACAAAGACTTGAAAATATTAAAGAGAGTCAAAGACTCTTGGTGGTGGGAAGGATAAAGACGCACACGGGACAATCCACACACCCGCCGGACGTTCCACAAGACCTACTGGATCCACATGACCAAATTGTATACTGGCGTGAGACAAGTGTTTGGATATCCTGAGAATCCTTCCTTAGTGATATATCTGAGTGAGAAGTCCATCAAAAGGCCGAACACTGAAGCAAGAACATCAGTACAGCCTTTGAGACGCGCGGTGTGTACAAAAAGGGCCATAAGGGAGAATCTGCGGCCGTTTTTGGATTCTTCTCATTCCAAGTGGATTCTGGCTTGACTATCAGTCTTAGAATGTTTTATAGTTTGGGAAAGAAGTGATATGGGTCGATCAATTTCATCCCTAGGTCGTGGTTGTTGTCTGAGCTTCAACACTGTAAGGATCATGAGTTGACTGTCTCTACTCATCACGAAACCATTTAGTCCATTAGTCTCTTTATCATCAAACATAAAATCAGATTTTGGAGAAGGAATATCACATTCATCCTCACAAATGATAAAACTTTCGATTTGCTCTTCATATTCATCAAAAATGGGTAAAGAATCTGAAAAATCCTTTAGCTCTTCAAGGTTGTTTTCAGATTTACCTTTGGGTTCTTCACTGATTAATATTGATGGTTCAACTACTGGTGCACGTGTGGTTGTGCTCTTCCTTTGGATTTTGCTGACGTTCTTGAGTGTTTTCATCATCTCCTTCTCAAAGTTGTCACATAACTCTTGGACATCAAACTGAAGGAAACGCCTCCTTTGATCAGCTTCATCTCTGGACGTTTTGAAATGCTCTTTGCACCTCCTTTTTGGCATCTTATGTGGTCTTCTTATGGTTGGCCTTTCCTGCACAGTAACAAAATCATAAAAAATATTCAACAAATTTCTATATGAAAATTTAAAGATAGCTTGCTGTTGGGATTTTTCGTTGCTACTCCTCCTTTGAAGTCCAAAACATCTTAACCTGAAAATTCTCAACACAAAACAGATAAAAATAATTCTCACACCCTCAAGTGTTTATCCTCCCCCACACACGTGTTTCTCTTGGATTTTAGTGCTCACACAAGAGTTTCCTCTCAAAGTTCTAAGAGAACAAATCAAGTAACCCAATGGCTTCTCCATGCAAACAAAGGATGAAACACAAAATAGAAAGATAAAAAATTTGATTTTGAAATCCGTATTAACCACTCAAAGGCTGGATTTCTCCTCAGCCAGCAGGATTTCTCTTCCACCACCTAGCCAAAATCAATCTTTGTTTCTTTCTTTTTCTTTTTATTTTTATTTTTGGTAGATCTTTTTCTTTTCTTTCTTTTTTTTTCTTAAAGAAGAATGGAGATAGGTAAGGTAGTGGCCCGGATTTGAGATATAAAGAAGTAGATGAAATGCTTAGAAAATGAAAGATGATAAGATGATATAAAGATAGTACAACCGAGTTTCTCTGATACCACTTGATACGTCCTAGATTCGGACATGATCACTCGAACGGACTTATGGATATGAACTTGCCAAAAGGGAGAACTGGTGGATTGAAGGATGGCACAATAGTTGCTGAAGGATGTTGATATTCCCGAACTTTGATTGTTGCTTGATATGACGCACAAGTCCAACAAAGGAAGGGTTTCTAATCATTGCTTGATATGACTCACAAGTCCAACGAAATTAGAGGGTGTTTACTTGGAGGAAACTCAACAAGAAACAAGAAGTGTTCTACAAAGAACAAATGAGATAAACTCACAAAAAGGGTGAAAATCCATTGCCTTATTCCTTGGATGTGATTACATATTTATACTACAATGATTCAAAGAGAGACTTAAGAGTTTTGTGGAAAATCACACCTAGAAAATGAAAACAAAGACTTGAAAATATTAAAGAGAGTCAAAGACTCTTGGTTTCTAGATCTGGACGAAATTGACTCTTCAGATACTGTCTAGGTTAATTCGGGTCGTGCAGGTCCATGGTGGGAAGGATAAGGACGCACGCTGGAAGATACACACACCCGCCGGACGTTCCACATGACATGCCGGGTGATCCACATGACCAAACTGTGTACTGGCATGAGACAAGAACTGAAGCATGACCAAGCTGTGTACTGGCATGATCACATGACCAAACTGTGTACTGCCGGGTGATCCTTCCTTAGTGATATATCTGAGTGAGAAGTCCATCAAAAGGTCGAAAACTGATCAAGAACGTCAATACAGCCTTCGAGACACGCAGTGTGCACAAAAAAGGCCATAAGGGAGAATCTGCTGCCGTTTTTGGATTCTTCTCGTTCCACGTGGATTATGGCTTGACTATCAGTCTTAGAATTTTTATTGGTTGGGAAAGAAGTGATATGGGTTGATGAATTCCATCTCTAAGTCGTGGTTGTAGTCTGAGCTCCATTCCGAACGTCCTTGGGTCAATACGGTGGTTAGCACGTGTGGTATGGTTGGGGTGATCGGATGGGACGGTATTGACAGTCTGATCAGCATGAGCTGATGGGAGAATAGGGATGGTATGGATGGAATGACCGGATGGGATGAAACATGCAGTACATTCAGCACAAACTGATGGAAAACCTCGATTGGGTCGAGCTGGTTGACAAGATCGCCACCTTGGGCCGTGTCCATGATCCAAACAGGTCGCTGTTCGAACCGGGGCGCATCATATAGGTGTTGACTTTCTTATGGAGAAGTCCCAAGAAACCAATAATTGAGTCGGTAATGTCTGAGAAACAGAGATGGCCTGAAATAGAAGAAAGAAACATAGGATCAAAATTGTATGAAGAAGTTGGGTTGAGCAAGAGAGAAGAAAGGAGCACACACAAATTTAATGAGGTCAAGCCTGTTGCTAGATAACCAGTAATCCAGTAACATTGATGAGATGACTAAGAGAGATCTGATTAATTAATAGTGTCATCATCTGATTTATTCCTAGTCATATTTCACTTGATGCAGAGTGTAGATGTTTATCTTTTTGGCAAACTGGGGCGGTTGGGGAAAAAGAAGCGTGACTCCTTGGGAATCCAGCCTCATGTTCCCCCTGTTTTAATTTTTTTGTCAACTTTCCCCCTGTTTTATAATTTAGGAAATTCTTACAGAATTTTCCCTGGACATAACATTTAAAACCAAAAAAAAAAAGACGCACCGTTTAGCTTTGAGGGAAATTTTATTGAAGATTAGGGTTTCCGATAGCGGCCTCCACAAGGAAAATTTCTGGCGGCGCCAACATGCCTCCGTCGGAGGTTCTGGCCGTCTCGAAGAAGAAAGGAGTGATCTCAACCACTTATCAAACATCTACAGCACCGGCTCTCTCTCTCGTTCATGGGTTAATGTAGCCCAAGAGCAAAGGTCTTTGAATAAGTATGAAGTGTAAATCATGATGAATGATGGCATTGATTCCATGGTGGTTCCAGATGAAGTTTTTCATGATCCCTCTCCACTATGGGAGGATTTTCTTATCGGTAAATTCTTAGAGAAAGCCCCTCATGTGGGGAAGTGTTGTAGTCCCACAAGCCGAGGTTTCTCTAGTTTGTAAAGGCCCTACGACCAGGTAAGACTCGTGGGTCATACGAGATGGTTTCACCAAGGCTGTCCAAGAGATACTTGATCAATATCAGACCGGTCTCAAGTAGTTGCTGATTCAAGAGATGACCGAACTAAAGATTGAAGACCCAACCAGTCAAATAGAGGTTCAAGAACCATTCAGTTCAGTCCAATTCTCTTCCCTCATCCCAAACCAAGCAGGCTTAATCATCTCCATATTCAGTCTCAGCCCATCCTCAACTCCAAATCCATCCGGTTTAGAGACTTAGCCGCCTGATCCAAATAAGGTAAGCATGTAAGAATTCAATTATGATTTCTAACCAGTTTATTGTTTTTGGTTTGTGTTTTGTTCATCCATTTCGATTTTCTTAAGACATTTTGGGCAAACTTGTTAGCATTTTTATATTTTAAGAGACCAATAATTTCAAGGCCTTTGTTTAGCCTTTGCATTCGGGCCCCTTTGTTTTGCCCTTGTATACTTTAGAGTCCAAGTAGAGTCTTGTTGTTTTGCTTCAAGTCCCCTTGAAGGGAAAAGCTGCATCAGGTATTTAAACCCCTTATAAGCAGCCGTGTACTTTTTACGTAAGCTAAAATAAGATCCAGTTTGCCCCTAGCAAAACCCTAAAGTCTTTCCAGTCGTGTGATGCACTTGAGAACACATCTGGACATATCAAAGAGCCGTCCATGTTCTTTGTGGAGTCCCTCGATCCATCTTCATTCCTCATTGGATCTCAAGAGATGATATAGCCTACTTATTACCAGTTTTAGGCCATATTCTAGGCTCTATATAGGGTCTATTATGTGTGTCTAGGATATGTTATAGAGTATTTACAGGTCCATGGAGGTTTTGGAGATAGATGGAGATACTTGGAGCTTTTGGAGCATTTAGAGGAGAAGAATCCTAAGCTGACTATTTGAGGAGTCAAAGTACAAGCCTGTCGTCAATCGACGACACAACCTTGGAATCGACTGATGATGGAAGACCAAGGTCGATCGATGCCGCTTACTTGCCATCGATCGACGCCCAACTCGCAGATAGCCGACTGAAAAGCCCAAGTTCAGATGAAAAAAGACAAGAATGCCCTGGACGAATTTTGACCTAGATTTAGGGTTTTTATATTTATGCTCACGTATTGAGAGCATGTAAAGTGTGCAAGTACAAGATTAGGCAAGGCTTGACACATCTCACATAGCTTTATAGTTTTAGGTTTTTAGGGGAGAAGATTCATAACTTCTTAGGGAGATTTTGTATTGGAACCCCAGTATTTTATCTATGCACTCTATTCAGATTATTGTTCTTTCTTTAATTATGTCTGAGTAGTCATCAACTAGATTTAGGGTTGAATGATATCAATCATGAATTAGCCCAAAGTAGGACTGATAGTTAAGTTAATATCCATCAATTGAGTTGTGCTTAATGCTTTCATTCTAGAGTACTTAAGTAGGATCTCGAAAGTAGGACATGGACGACTACGAGAGTAGGTTTTGTGCCAGAACATACTAAGCACTACACCTGATCTCTTTTGGCAAGAGTACTATTTGTGTGTTAAAGACTAGGGTAAATTTGATAGTGAATTGTATAGGATATTTATACCCTGCTAGAACAACTAAAACACGCATGTCAAGAGAGACACACATCCAGCAAGACCCATATCCATTTCTATTCACCAATCCATCCACCCATCTTGTTGAGAGACACACACGTCCAACAACATATCCCATCATCCATCAATCTATCTCTTCTCTTGTTCATTTCTCATATCGCATATCATCCAACTAAAACACACATTTCAAATTTGGCGCCGTTTCCGGGGAGCATTGATAGCAATTAGATTTAATTTCTAGGATTTAGTCTAGGTTTGTTACTACATTCAAGTTACTAAAATTTTCTTTTCTTTGTTTTTCAGGTGCATGCAAAGACACACCATTTGCAATAAAGGACAAGAAATATTATTCTCTGACCCCGATAGAATCGAACGTACGATCCCCAAAGAAAGACGACAAGGATCGATCGACAACACCAGCACCGCGTCGACCAACACTTCTTTACGGACAGCATCGACCGACATCAGAACTCGAGCATCGACCGACACTGATCACATACCGATGATCGACATCATAGTACCCGAATTGATCGACATAAGCAGACGAGTTCAGATGGTCGGGACGTTAATATTGACTCGGGATGAGGATGGGAACCTGCATGACCAAGACGGTCATCTGCGTAATCCAGCAGGTCAAAAGATAGACGATCATGGGACTGTAATCCTTGATGCAGAAGTAGAAGCAGACGCTGCAGCAGCTCAACCTGAAGCTAATGCCCAAGCTGCTCAGAGAACACTGGCTGACTACAACCGTCCACACCAGTTCTATGCCAACAGATCAGCCATTCGCCCTCCAGGTTTTCAGAGCTATGATTTTGAAATCAAGCCCGCCTTCTTCGAACTTGTAGCACAGACACCTTAACATGGGTTACGACATGAGCACCCTATGGATCATGAGGAGCGATTTGAGGATCTAGTGACTCCTATCAAAGCCAATGGAGTCCCCGAGGACTATCTCTTTTGTAAGCTCTTCAAGTACTCACTTGTTGGAGAAGCTTCATATTGACTTAAGCAATTACCACCAGGATCCCTGACATCCTGGAATGACATCAAGAATGCTTTCTTGCGCAACTTATTTGATGATGCAAGAGCAGAAGACCTGAGAAGCAAGATTGCTACTTTTTCACATGAGCCCTCAGTTTTTCAGAAACTCTTGGATGAGATTCAAATCATACCAAAGAGATTATCCACACCATGGGTTCAACGAGGTGCAACTTCTCAGCACTTTCTTTAGAGGTATTGGATAACAGTATCAGATGGCTTTGGACACAGCTAGTGAGGGAAATTTCAGCACTAGGAATCCTGAAGAAGCTACAAGGTTGATTGAGAATCCAGCATCCAGTAGCAGCACCAAGAACACAGATTTTGAAAGAAAGAGATCAACTCCAACTATGAGTAAGGATCAGATTGAAGAGGTCAAGGCAAAATTGGACAGTGTTCAAAAAATTTTCATGAAGCAGGTCACTTTTGCAGAGGTAGAAGCAATAGAGTCTGGAGATGATGAGATTGAATATTAGGATGTGAAATATATTGATGGGAATGGTTTCCTGAGACAAGGGAATCCAGGCTTCAACAGGAACTCCTATGGGAATGGTCAAAGGAGTAGCTTTAATCATGGTTCACAGCAAAAGCCTTTCAACAACAACAGAACTTATGGATCTTCTTACTACCAGAATCCTCCTCCAGAGACTGAGGAAAGCAAGATTGAAACAATGGTTGATAGAGTTTTAGAGGGACAGTAGAAGACGATTGTGGATTTCAATGGAAAGATAGATGGGCTGTACCTCAACCTCAACACCAAATTTGAGAACCTCAACACCCATGTGAAGAAACTGGAGAATCAAGTGCTGCAAACAAGTGAAACCATTAGGAGACATGAGGGTCTGATCAAGGAGAAAATTGAAGCTGGAGAGAAGCACCACGTCAATGCATTGATTGATGATGATTTTTGGTAGGAATTTAAGAGGGAAAAGCTCCAAGAAGGAGATTTTCCTGTGGAAAGTTTGGTGTCATTTGCCAGTTCACATTGGTGTCGACCAAAGAGCATCGATCGACACCGAATTCTGCAGCATCAGTAGCTTTGTGTGAATCAACTAACGTCGATCGACATCTACATGAGACAGTCGATCGACATAGAGATAGAGGGATCGATCGACAATGCGAACTGAGCATCGATCGACAGATGAGGAAGCTGGTTCGACTACCAAGCATCGCTGCAAATTTGATTGTGCGTCCTACCAGAATGGTTTCAGAACAGTATACTGACACATCTGAAAGTATGGATCTTGATATAGAAGATGAGGGACACTCCAAGAGGAAGAAAAAGATCCCCAAACATCTACATAGAGAAGCAAATGAAAAAGAGATGGCAGCTTTACCAACTCCAAATTCCTTTAGATATTCCTTTTGATGAAGCTTATTATACTCACAGGCTGTGGATGTTTTTCAGGGAAACAAGGGTGACAGACGATGATATAGAAGTCATGTTCAATCATCTCAGAGAAAAGATGAAACAAAGGACATGTCTGAAGAAGAAGAGTGATCCTGGGAAGTTTGTGATTCCATGCTTTATCAAGGGTAACAAATACCCTAATGCCCTCTGTGATACTGGATCATGATTGAGCATTATGCCAATAACTATGGCAGATGGGCTGAACCTGGAAGTGGAACCCTCCAATGATTCCTTCACATTTGTAGACTGCTCATAAGTGAACTCAAGAGGGATGATAAAAGATGTTCCAGTGCAGATTAACAACACCTTAGTACCAGTAGACTTCCATGTGATGGACATCAAGATAGATTGGAACTCTTCACTACTACTTGGAAGAGCATTCATGGCTAATGTGGGAGCTATCTGCGATATGACGTTAAACATCTTGTATCTATCTCTAATTGATCAAAATATTTTCAATGAACCTGTCAAGAATAAGAACAAGGCTACTGTGATTGAATTGTGTGATAATGCAGAACTTGTGGCCACATGCTTCTGCGATAATGACTTGGATGAAGAGTCAGAAGATGGAGCATCGATCGACACCTAGCCCAGACTATCGATCGACACGATTGCAGTTCAGCTATCGGTTGAAACCCACCCTTTGTTATCGATCGACATTCACACTCCAAAACCAATCAACGCCCACCACACAGATGATGATTACAACACAGCCTACCCCGAGTACGATGAAGAGTAAAGAGAAGAAGAGATGATCGAGTACCATGGTATTTTAAGGAAGAGGCTGGTGTTTTTCATATTTCCTATCGATTCGATAATTTGACATCGATCGACAGCAACCCCAAGCCATCGATCGATCCTGACCACGAAGCAGCAACCAAAGTAGATTCAGCTGCTGAACGCGAGAAGGAATATGGTTATTTACAACCAGACGAGTTCGGTATCATGAGAGATCCAGACGGTCACGCAAGAGCTATGGATGGCAGACTACTTAATGTCACGAGGGAAGATATTGCAGACATTCTTGCCATGGAAAATGGAGCTGGAAAACTTTTTGTGCAACAATCTGGTTATCGAGCATCGATCGACGGTCACCATACACCATCAATCGACATGCGTCCAGTATGCGAAAGATACGATGGAGATTACAAAGAGGAAAAGCAGATTGAATGTCGCGGCCCGGCATCAAAGGAAGCTGGCTGGGTGTTGAACGCGAGAGTGGATAATCAAGCATCAATCACAGGCTACTCATGGCCTTCAAATGACATCAAACGCAAACCAAAACACAAACATGAAGCAGAAGAGACAAATATTGGTAATCTCAGACTAGACTAGTTTGGAATTTTCAGAGACCCAAAGGGACATGCACGAGCTCTTGATGGGAGAATCCTACATCTATCTAAGGAGGATGTAGCAGATGTCCTTATTATGGCTAATGGGTCAAGTAATATATTTGGACAGCAACATAAGCCATCGATGGACGCACACCATTCAGCATCGATCTATATTGAGGATCAAAGACACGAGCTGATCCATACTGATCCAGACACTTTCAAGCCACCATCGATCGACACCGCTATCAGGACATCGATCAATTGGTGTTTTGAGCTGGGTACGAGAGCCTTTGATACTGAAGACAACAGACTTTTCCACTAGGAAAAGAAAGATGAGTATGGCATCTACAGAGATGAGAATGGTAATGCACGAGCTACATAAGGAAGGGTAGTGAATGTGCGAGATGAAGACATCGGAGAAGTTCTAGAGGGAGCTAATTTGTTTGAGTAGAGCTACATATGTTTACCAGAACATGCAGAAATAATCACTATGTCTAAGAAGGATCAATAAACATACAGAAGAGAAGATATTGCTGATATTGTGAATGCGATCTACAGAACTCAAGATATGTCACTGGATGATTTCTACAAGAGGTTGGATGATGTCTGCTATCCTATAGACACCTGCCTCACCAGTTTGACCGCACACATGGATGAGATGAAGCAAGATTTGGATACTCTTCAGAGACAGCATGCGATTGGGGCATAAAACCGAACATCGATCAACGGCAACATCAACACATCGATCGACACTGAAGAAAACAGACATAAGAAAGCATCAGAGGTAGAATTGGAGGATAGGTTCGATGAGATTGCATTTTCTCAGAGCATGGTGAAGGAAGATGTTTCTCAGCAATTGGAGGATTGATCAGAGACTACAACTGCCATACTTAGAATGCTACGGCGCAGTATGAGAAACTAGAAAAATGAATGCATTCAATGGACTTTTTCAAAACAGTTAAAAGGAATGAGAAAAACAGAGGAGATGAGGCAGTGAGGAACTTCATCAGTACATGGTTTCAGAAGAGCAAAGAAGATGTAGACACTTATTTTCCAAGTGTTGATCCAACTTCTTACTAGTCAGAAAGTTCAAAACGTTGAGCTAAAGACTATAACCAAGCGCTGAGTGGGAGGCAACCCACTGTTTAGTAAGCTTTTATTTCGTTTTCACTTATGCTACTACTTATTTTGAGTTTTATTTTGTTTTATATAGACTGTTTGAGCGACCATCGATCGACACTATAGATGTACCAT
Organism: Moricandia arvensis; assembly: GCA_905132765.1. Lineage (NCBI taxonomy): Eukaryota > Viridiplantae > Streptophyta > Magnoliopsida > Brassicales > Brassicaceae > Moricandia > Moricandia arvensis. Next base: position 72,975 of record CAJHQP010002009.1, on the reverse strand, counting down.
CAGTCGACTGGACCGCGACCATCGATCGACCACACACGCCTACCATCGATCGATATTCTTCACAAAGTTTGGTATCGAGTTTTTCTACTTTATCTATTTACTTATGATTTAATTTTTCCTAACCAATCCATGGCGGATTACACTGGGGACAATGTAAATTAAGTCTGGGGGAGGTTCGCTAATGCTATTTAGTTTGTTTTGAGTTTTATTTGCTATATATATAAGTTTTTCAAAAAGTTTTATTGAGTCAAGAAGGGACTATGATCAAAAATTATTATTGACTAACCACACTTTAGTACCATTTTTAGAAGGTTGTTGCGAGATTTTTAGAGATACCAAAGTGGATCATCCTGCCATTATATCACACTTACTTATAAAGTTGAGAGGAACCAAAGCTGATTTCCAACACTAATCCTGACATTATCTGCTTGATTTGGGGCTTGGTATACACTGGATCGGATTCCTTCTACAAGTTTGTAGGTACAAGTCATTGCACCTTTGGTTCCCTTCTCTCTTTCTCTTCAGCATCTACCTAATAGCTTAAAAGATTGAGATGACTTCCCGAGATGCAGAGGGGTAGGTAAATTACCTATGACCCCATCATTCTAATTCGGAGGAACGATCACACATCGTTGGAAGCGAGGGTTAGGTACATTACCGATGACCCCACTATTCGCCTACAACTTTTCCCAAAAAGAAAAAGAAAAAAAAAGAAGAGAAAAGAAAAGAAAGGAAAAAAGTGGAAAATCGAAAATGGGATGGCAAGATGGACTGTATCAGCATCATTGTCCATTGAGTTTGAGATCTAGAAAGATTCATAGAGAAAGGGGGAAGAAAGGGATCAGAGAAGCCTTTGTGCCTGGTTGTTCAGATACTTGCAAAGGTAGAGTCCATGTGTCCTTTGATCGATACTCCCAAGGTAAAGCCTACACTTTATTTTCTGCAAAGAAATGAAATCAGTAGAGGGGTTAGTCAGACTAGTATTTGCTAAGTTATTGGTAGACTGGATTTGATTACTATTCTAGGATAGGGTATATAAAGTTTCTCTGTGATTGACTTGATAGGATGTGGTTGCAACATAGTAAGGTGACAGTTATACTTATACATTATGTGAGTCTCCGTTTTTCAAACCTCTTTCACATGCTTAGTTTGCTTGAGGACAAGCAAAAGTTTAAGTCTGGGGGAATTGATGTAGCCTATTTATTTACCAGTTTAGGCCATATTATAGCCTCTATTTAGGGTATATTATGTGTATCTAAGATATGTTTTAGAGTATTTACATGTCCAGGGACGTTTTGGAGATAAATGGAGATACTTGGAGCTTTTGGAGCATTTCGAGGAGAAGAATCCGTAGTTAACTATTTGAGGAGTCTAAGTACAAGCCTGTCGTCGATTGATGACACAACCTTGGAATCGACCGATGATGATAGACCAAGGTCGATCGATGCCGCACACTTGCCATCGATTGACGCCCAACTCGCAGACAGCCGACTGAAAAGCCCAAGTTCAGATAACAAAAGACAAGAATGCTCTGGACGAGTTTTGACCTAGATTTTAGGGTTTTTATATTTACGCTCATGTATTGAGAGCATGCAGAGTGTGCAAGTACAAGCTTAGGCAAGGCTTGACACATTTCACATAGCTTTATAGTTTTAGGTTTTTAGGGGAGAAGATTCATAACTCCTTAGGGAGATTTTTTATTAGAGCCCTAGTATTTTATCTATGCATTTTGATTCAGATTATTGTTCTTTCTTTGATTATGTCTGAGTAGTCATCAACTAGATTTAGGGTTGAATGATAGCAATCATGGACTAGCCCAAAAGTAGGATTGCTAGTTAAGTTAATATCCATCAATTGAGTTGTGCTTAATGCTTTCGTTCTAGAGTAGCTAACTAGGATCTCGAAAGTAGGACATGGACGACTACGAGAGTAGGTTCTGTGCCAGAAAAACTACATTGAACTAGGCTGATAGGCGCATGCGAGAGCTGGTCTAACAAGTCTGGTGGACTTATCAAATCTCGTTCACACTTCCTTCTGATTTCACCGTCGATCGACATCAGGCCATAGCCGTCGATCGATGGTCTTTCCTTTTGCTTGCAAACGAGAGTTGGAGTTAAAAGGGTGAGAATAGTTAATATTTGGGGCCTAATATATTTACATAACTATGCTTCCTATCCACTATAATCCATTAAGCTTGAACCCATAGATCTAGCATATTAACATTTGCATCAAGTTAGTTTATTAGAATATTTCCTTATTTGCATTATTATCATATTTCCATATTGCATCTCTACTTCTTGAAAATGATTATTTCCTTAACTGATTGTTTGCCAACCAATATATATATTCACCTAGCTTAATCTATAGAAATAAGATGTATATTGTGCGCCATTGCTCTCTGTGGATTCGATACCTAAGTACTACACCTGATCTCTTTTGGCAAGAGTACTATTTGTGTGTTAAAGACTAGGATTAACTTGATAGTGATTTGTTTAGGATATTTATACCCTGCTAGAACAACTAAAACATGCATGTCAAGAGAGACACACGTCCAGCAAGACCCAGATCCATTTATTGACCAATCCATCCACCGATCTTGTTGAGAGAGACACACCTCCAGTAACAGATCCCATCATCCATCAATCTATCTCTTCTCTTGTCATTTCTAATATCGCATATCATTCATCCTTCAGTTATCTATCCATCCATCCATACTCATCCTCCTTTTTATCATTTAGTATTCATATTTGCTCCTGTTTCAGGTCATAAATCCCTACAAAAATCATAAGAACTTTACTTTTGTTTTCAGGTTAACAATCGGATCCAAGGTTCCCATCTATCTCTCAACCATATCACCTTGCTGTAGGATCCGAAAACCTCAGTTGATCCAGCAGGATAGACCTGTTAGGAAATACGGGTCAAATTTCCTTGCGGAAAAATCAGAATTTGCGGGAGCGGGAAGAAAACACACAAAATTGTTAACGGAGTTCGGCCAACTTTGCCTACGTCTCCGGGACCTGCTACCGATCCTTTTATTATCACCGGGAAATTTTTACAAGCTTTCAACACACCCCGATCCCAAATACACTCAAGAAATTAATAATAATTTCTTAAAGAAAAAAAAAGTTTTTTTTTTCTTTTTCTTTTTTTCTCTCTTTCTCTCACGAGCTTTCTTCTTCTTCTCTTGCTCTCTCTTTACTTTGTGATTTTGGGATGGCTCTCTCTTCACCTTCACCTTGGGTATTTATAGGAGAAGCTTGGGGTTGGTGAAGCTCACGATTGTTGACAAATCACCAAGCCGTTTTCTTTGATTACGGCCACCGTCCACACCGTCCATGCCGTCCATGCCGTCCAACATGAGGAACATGTTTTTGTAACTAACAATCTCCCACTTGAAGACTGATTTCAATCTGTCTTCACACCTTGATCAATGTAGCAGGTCTTCTCAGCTTGTTACTCCAACAAGCCAACCGAGGTTTCACACAACCTCAGCTTCTCACACGGCACGACCTTCGTCAGCATGTCTGCCGGATTCTTACTTCCTGGGATCTTCTCAAGCACCAACACTTCATCTTCTAACACTGATCTGATGAAATAATATCTCCGATGTATGTGTTTCGTCCGAGCGTGATAAACCGGATTCTTTGCCAAATCGATGGCACGCTTACTATCACAGTACAACACACTTTTCCCTTGGTCATGGTCCAGCTCTTGTAGAAAAGACTGTAACCATATCATCTCTTTTGTTGCCTCCGTAACCGCAACATACTCAGCTTCACAGCTTGATAGAGATACAATTTTCTGCAACTTTGAAACCCAACAAATTGCAGTACCGCCAAAAGTGTAGACATATCCAGTTGTGCTCTTCGTGCTGTCAATGTCACCTCCATTGTCAGCATCAACATATCCCTGCAATCCCATCTCAGACTTTGTGAAACATAGCGACAAACTTGGATTCCCTTTCAGATATCTGAAAATCCACTTAACAGCTTCCCAGTGTTCCTTTCCCGGATTGCTCATAAACCTGCTAACCACTCCCACTGCATGTGCAATGTCTGGCCTTGTACATATCATCGCGTACATCAGGCTGCCTATAGCAGAAGCATATGGAACTTTATCCATATATGCCATCTCGTCTTCCGTCTTTGGAGATTGATCTCTGGATAACCGAAAATGACTTGCCAGCGGAGTATTGACTGGCCTCGCATCATCCATGTTAAATCTCTTGAGGACTTTCTTCACATACTCCTCTTGTGAAAGCTTAAGACCCTCCTTGCTTCTACTGATTCTCATCCCTAGAATCTGCCTTGCTTCTCCAAGGTCTTTCATCGCAAACTCTTCCGAGAGTTTCGTCTTCAAGCTATTAATCTCATGCAAGTCCGCTCCCACGATCAGCATGTCATCCACGTACAGGAGCAATATCACGTAGGACTCTTCAAACCTCTTGAAGTAACAACAGTGGTCAGCTTCACACCTCAAGAAACCGACACCTTTTATAAAGCTGTCAAACCTTTTATACCACTATCTTGGAGCTTGTTTCAAACCGTACAAACTCCTCTTAAGCTTGCAAACAAGCCTTTCCTTTCCTTTGACCTCAAAGCCTTCGGGTTGCTTCATATAAATTTCTTCATCCAAATCACCGTGAAGAAATGCCGTCTTCACATCCATTTGCTGAAGATGCAAATCCTCTTTTGCTACCAGTCCAAGAACCGTTCTAATAGTCACCAACTTGACTACTGGAGAAAAGATTTCAGTGTAGTCAACGCCTTCTTTTTGTTGAAATCCTTTCACAACAAGTCTCGCCTTATAGCGCGTACTCCCATCAGGTTCTTCTTTTATTCGGTAGACCCACTTGTTATGCAATGCCTTTTTCTCCTTAGGCAAATCTGCTAACTCCCACGTGTGATTTGATAACAGCGAATCCATCTCGTCGTTCATTGCAAGCTCCCACTTGATCGACTCATCAACTTGCATAGCCTCCTCATAACATTCAGGCTCGCCTCTATCTGTGAGCAGAATATAGTTGAGCGATTGAGAAAATCTTACAGGCTTTCTTATGATTCTACTTGACCGTCGTAACTCCGTGACTGGTGTATGTGGGACCACTTCGGAATCATCATCCTCATCAGCCTCACCACTCTCTTCTTGAGAGATTTCTTCTTCTGTTGTTGTTGTATCCTGTGGCAACTCCGGTGTCACGATATCTCCTAGGTCAACAACTTCTGGCTCTTTCCTCTCTGAGCCTTCTTTTAGCTTATCCTTGTACAACGCTTCTTCGTTGAACACAACATTCTTGCTGCGGATGATCTTTCGATTTTCATCATCCCAAAACCGGTAACCAAACTCCTCGTTACCATAACCGATGAAGTAACACTTCTTCGACTTTGAGTCAAGTTTACTTCTTGCAGCATCGTCAATGTGAACATAAGCTAAGCAACCAAATACCTTTAGATAAGAAAGGTTTACTTTCTTGCAGCTCCAAACTTCTTCAGGGATCTTGAATCCCAACGGCACCGATGGTCCTCTGTTTATTAAGAAGGCTGCGGTACTGATTGCATCTGCCCAAAACGTCTTAGGCAATCCACAGTGCAATCTCATGCTCCTTGCTCGCTCATTTAAGGTCCGGTTCATCCTTTCAGCTATTCCATTCTGTTGAGGCGTTCTGGGAATAGTCTTCTCCATCTTGATTCCATTATCAGCGCAATATCTCTTGAACTCCTCGCTGATATACTCTCCACCATTATCAGACCTTAAACACTTCAACTTGAGATTCGTCTCAATCTCAACCATGGCTTTCCATCTCTTGAAAACCGAGAACACTTCTGACTTGTTCTTCATGAAGTAAACCCACACCTTTCTTGTGGAGTCATCGATAAAGGTCACATAGTAGCACGAACCACCCAGCGATGCAACAGGAGCGGGTCCCCACACGTCAGTGTGCACCAGCTCTAACTTCTCAGATTTTGGCTCTCTTCCTCCTTTAGAGAAACTAACTCGTTTCTGTTTCCCAAGGATGCAGCTTTCACACATCTGATGATCCACCGTCTTCAGATCCGGAAGAGCGCCATTTTCCACCATGAGTTTCATCCCTTTCTCACTCATGTGCCCCAACCTACAATGCCACAACTTGGTCTGTTTGGCATTCTCGACAACATCAACAGTGTCTTGATAACTCGTCGTCATATAGAGAGTGCCTCTTTTATGACCTCTTGCAACCACCGTGGAACCTTTCCTGACTTTCCAGGCTCCACCACCAAAATTGACATCGTGCCCCGTATCATCAAGTTGACCTACTGAGATCAGATTTCGCATCAACTTTGGCACATGTCTAACCTTCGTAATCTTCCACACACGTCCATCTGACATCTTCAGGTTGATATCTCCAATGCCAACTATGTCAAAAGGTAACCCATCAGCAAGATATACCTTTCCGTAATTTCCCGCAACATAATTCTCCATAATGCTATGGTGCGGCGTTGTGTGGAATGACGCTCCTGAGTCAAGAACCCATGAATCAATAGGGCTATCAACATAGGAGATTGACGCCTTGGTGGTATTTTCAGCTGCATCACGAGTTTCACTTTTTCTCGGGGAATCAACAGACACTACCAATGCATCAGCAATTTCACGTGTCACTGCATTAGCTCCGCCTCCCTTGTTGTCTTCCTTCTTAGGTGGTGCCCGACAATTCTTCTTAATGTGGCCTGTCTTTCCACAATTCCAGCACTCCGGAGGCTGTCTAAATTTGGACTGACCCCATCCATTCCTTGACTTCGATCTGCCTTTACTTCGGTTACTTCTGTCTAGGTTTCGTCCTCTGTTTCCTACGTTGAAAGCAGAGCTTGTGGATGTCTCCCCAGAGTCTATCCTTCGAACTTCTTCAGCAAGGATACGATCTCTAACATCATTAAATTTAAGTTTCTGAGTACCCATAAAAAATTAGTTTTAGTTGTTTGCATATCTCATTCTTAACGTGTTCTTGCATCCTCATAAAACAAAAAAGAAAAGAAAAATTGCATTAGATCTTAAGTTTGGGGAAGAAGTAAACAATAGCATGTTAGTTGTATCCATCGACCGAATTTCCATATTGGTCGACTGCATTAAGTTTGAATTCAAAAATTTTGGCTCCTCTTTCCTTTTGTGTTTGATTCAATTTCCCTATTTTTCCTTTTCTAGTTTTGTGATCCAAAAACTTTTAAAACTCAAAAAAAAAAATTCCTGTAATTTATTTTTGCCATTATTTTCAAAGAAAAAAAAAACTTTACATTTATTTGAACTTTTATTTTTCGTTGAGAAACCCTAAGTATCCGACCTCCTTTTCTTCTCTTATTGAAACCGTTTGTTCCTTTTGCGTTTGAAGACCAAGCCACCATCAATTCTAAGCTCTTGGCCGACCAAGCGCCGCTCATGGCGAGTCTCAACAACATCACCGAGCAACTAGCTCGACTGGAGCAGAGACACAGACCCAATGGTTCGAGACCACCAGGGAGGAACCAAGCCGATCGGCAGTACCCTGACTTGGAAGAAGACGGCACTGAGGAAGACACCCAAAGCCAAGATGGTGATGGGCTGTATCGAGCCGGTGGAGGTGCCAGCCGTGATCGGCGAGGCAAAGATGACGGAGGCCAAAACATAAGAAGAGATCAAAAGCAGGAAGAGGAAGAGCCCTGGCAAGGAGGCAAGGACCTCAAGCTTACCCCACCAACCTTTGCTGGAAATGTTGATCCGGATGCCTACATCGTTTGGGAGAAGCGCATGGAGTATATCTTCGAGTACTACAAGTATTTCGAGGCCAAGAAGGTGGACAATGCACTATCCTGGTAGCATAGGGATGATGCTAAGTCTGGACCAGTGTGGATAGCCTATAACTGGACAGAAATGTAAAATAAGCTTCGGGCAAGGTATTTCCATCTTATTAGCAAAGAGATGTACTAAAACATTTTCATAAATTGACACAGGGAACCAAATCCGTGGAGGAATACTTTGAGGAGTTTGAGTCCCTTAAGAACAAGCTGGATGTTGATGAACCTGAGGAGACACTGATGGCTCTCTCACTTCATAGAAGGGCTGCATGATCGTATCGCACGTAAAGTGGAGAGACAACAGTATGAGGACTTCATTGACTTGTTGCACTTATCCATCCAAGCCGAACAACACATCAAAAGGAAGAATGCCTCTACTACTAGGAGAAAAACCACGTGGTCACAACCAGCTAAAATGGGAGTAGACAAAGGTAAATCCATTGAGGTGGAGAGCCGGTTCAGGGAGACCGAGACATCTAGGCCAAACCCATCCGATCAAAGTAAGTCTCAAGCTAATAACCAAAGAGCCCGTGATATAACCACTACAAGAAAACAAGGATTTGCCGACTGCAAAATTAGTAGGCAATCAGTCGCTATGTCAGTATTACCGACTAATTAGCGACCGAGTAGAGTGGTCGTAATATAGCTCGTCGCTAATTAGATCAGTCGTTAATCAGTCGGTAAATAGCGACGGATGACCTACTGATTTTTCAGTCGCTAAAAGAGTCACTAATCGGTCGCCAAATTTAGCGACCTATGAGTGACTCCATTAGCGACTAAGTTAGCGTCTGCTGAATGCAGTCGCTACGTAGTGGGCAAAATAGGCGACCATTTAGCGACTGAATAGGAACTCTTATAACGACTATTTAGCGACCAGCTGGAAATGAATGTCAATATATTACGACTGATTAACGACTCTTAATTGACTATTTAACGACTCTTTAGCGACTGTTTAATGACTGATAAGAATAATATTTTGCCATTTTGGTTTATATATCGTACATTTGTTTTTTAAAAAAATTTGTGGAAAACACAAAAGATAGATTTTTATTCAGCCAATAAGAGATATATTAAGTGCAACACACCAAAAGATTAAAATCTTGTACAACCATAAAATTTTCATAATACGAGGAAAACAACTCAACATTTGAGTTGTTTATATGTGTAAAACACCACAAGATAGTTTTAAAGTCGAAAATAGGATAAGTTAACAAAAGTCTTAAGGCAACTAAACCTACTATGGAGGGGGAGCAGATGATGCAGTTTCAGTGGCCATGAAATTGAGAAATCTTGGGTCAGTTGCAAGCAAATACTTCTTGACGAGGGTTAGCTCTGCCAACTCAGCCTTCTGAGCAGCTTCAACCCGGGAACGGTCTTCTTCAGCTTTGGCAATAAGAGAAGCTTGTTCTTCTATTTTTCTTTCAGCTTCTTCAAGCTTTTGTTTCATATGTGTGAAAGAAGAAGACATGGTGGGGTCGTTTGGTCTTCGCTGAAGCTTCTTCTTTAGGCTTCCAATACCAAAAAGTTGTCCTCTGTCATTAGTGAAAGTTGACTACAAAAAAGAAAACAAGATACAGTCAGCCTTTACCAAACAATATCCAAACCAGAAAACATAATCAAATTCAAAACTCTTAATATCGAAAACATAGTCTGTCAATGTAAAATATAGACAAACACTAGACCTGAATAAACAGCTCGTTATCCTCTTCTATTGATATCATTGGAGGATGCCCATCTGAGTTCCTCTCAAGGTTGGCCAACTTAACTTCCTTGTTCTTCTTGTAGGCCTCAGCCACTTTCTCTGCCTTGAAATCGACAAAGGTTCCATTTGATTTTGTATGAGCCTTGATGAATACTTCACCAAAACTCACAGGTCTTCCCAATTCCAATGTCTGAAACGAAATAGAAAAAAAACAGTATATAAATAATTCAAAAGGCAAGACTTGCATATAAATAATTTAAAAAGAATGGTAAAGTGATAGATAAAAAGAGACAAAACAAAAAGTACTCACCAGCTCTTGTTCAATTTGCATATAGGACTTCGGTCCAGAGTTATGCTTGTGAATGCCTAGACCCTTACGTTCTGACATACGACATGCTGAAGCTTTAGAGCTCTTTGACACTGCTGTGTCAGTGTCCCAGTAAGCAGTCATTGTTTCCCAAAGTGTATCATCTATCCAATTGGGTTGCTCTCGAGAAGTCCTCACAATGCTGACCATATCTTTCATACGAAGCTGACAAATGGATTCAAAGTGTTCTTGAACCAGACCGGTATGCACTGGATTCCAAGTGTGTGTTTTCTACAAAACAATTAGAGAAGATAGGTGTTAGTCATAAAAAAAAAGATGTTAGAACTACTCATTAAACTTGAGTGTAACATAAAAAGATACTGAAGTTATGACAACTCAAACACATAGAAGGTTACCGCGAATTCTAGGAAGAATCGCTCTTGTCTTCGTCTAGGCACACGGGTCCAGCTGTAGAACGGCCCATTAAACTTGTTGGTAAAAATCTTGGTTATCTTACGGGTCAACTTGGACTTGTCATAACCAAACCTGCAAAGACATAAAAAAAGGACAGATTTTCAACTTAAACTTATGGAAAATGCAGATTAGTAAATTCCAAATAAGCAAAGCCAAAAAAAAAAACAGAGACTTCATATCTGCCATCAGTTCTCACTTAATCATCCATACCAAGAAAATAACCAGAGAAAATATATTTATTAAGATACTGAGCTATATATTTTATAACATGATACGATACTATCATTTTAAGAATAAAAGACTGAGTGATATACAATTATATATAGTCAACTTGCTAAGTCTCAAATTCACAATAATCGAACTCAAACTCACACAAGTTAACACAAGTTATCAAATCTTTTGAATTGAAAAAACAAACCAAACAAAAATTAAATTAGTTATTCAAGTAGTGCTCTTTGGAGACATGGAAAATAATATAAAGAAACTGGAATGTGGCCCTCGCCAAACTTTTCCAGTGAATCATACGTTATCAAACTCACACAAACAACTCAACACAAAAAATACAAATAACTTTAACATTGTTACCACAAATAATCAGAAACTCAAACGCAAACAACTACACCTGTCACCAAACTCAACAATCATAATCTGAAATAACAGTAGCTTACCATGTTGTACCAGGTTCGAGATAGGGAGACAGGACCGTTGTATACTCCTCTCGGCCTGGCTGGGATAGAAGCGAGTTTAGAACAATCGCCAGATCTTCAGAGAGATTAGGTTGAAGGGGATCTTGGACGTCTTCAAAATCAACAGGGTCTTCAGCACTATGAGAGTTTTGTGCTTGAGAACTATGAGTCGATGGATCTCCTTGAAGTGGTGGCGGTGGAGATGTTTGAAGTGGAGGCGATGGTGATTGTCTCTCTTCACGTTGAGGCACTGATGTAGCTTCACCGGGAGACGCCTGAGGAGCTTGAGATTGAGGCACCGGAACAGGTCCAGAAGGTGGGAACGATGCGCTCGGAAACAGTACCCTCGGAGGTGGGTAATCCCTAACCGATGGCTGATGATTCTTAGGGAGAACCGGTGGAACAGAGCCAGATGCTGCAACCCTTGGAACAAAGTCATACTGTGTCGGTAAACAGTTTCTAGGTGGCCTATGAAGCGTTGTATTTGGCTTGATGATACGTTTCCTTTTGCCACCCATTGTCGAGATCGAGAGTGAGAGAAGACGGGGACTGAGAGTGAGAGAGGTCGACGGAGATTGAGAGTGAGGCAAGACAGATATTGAGAGTGGGAGAGTTCGTGGATTGAGATGGAGAGTGAGCTTAGGATTCTTTTTTAAAGTGGCTAATTGTAATGGCCACAATAATTGAGTTTGGCGGTCAATGAAACTTTGGTCAAAATCTACAAAATAATTAAAGTTGGCGGTTTGTTTAGTTTGGAGGTAAATGAATTTTTTTTTTTAAATTACACTAACAAATTGTGGTCATGTTTCGTGGACGTATATAGGTCAGTTTTATTAGGACCCGACCTGATCATGACAGTATTTTATTACTTCTTATCAATCTGTGTGCGAGCTTGCTCGATAAATAATAGGATACCTCCTACTCTTTAAATTTATAGTAACACTAGACGGTATTTATTTTCTTTTGTATGATTCAAAAATATAGGTTTTGATTGGTATGCCATCTCACGGTAAAGAGTAAAGATGTATCATTTTGTTTTAGGGGGTTATTTGGAGATAGATTTGTGTAGAGTTTGTGAATTTTAAAAGTTGATAGATTTTAAAAGTTATGTAGATTTTGAAATTGTATATGCATTTAATTTCAAAATTTGCTCATAAGTTTTTTAGATTGGTATAGCTTTTATGAATTTTTATTATCTCTTTTTTATCATTCTCTTTGTAAAGAAATAAATATATAGTTTATATTATTTTAAATTATATAGCATGATTTTTTTCTTTTCAAAACATGTTCTTTTGTTAAGAAGAAAAATAATAACGATACATGAAAATTATATTAATATGATAAGATGAATATTATATTAACAAATTTAATACCAATATATTTTATAACCACACTGAACCGCGCCAAACCGAACTAGACCGAACCAAACTAAACCCAAACCAAACCGAACCAAAGCTACTTTGGTTTTGATTGGGTTAAGTTTTATTAAACCTAAATTAACCAAACCGAACTAAACCCAAACCAAATCCAAAACTAAACCGATAATTGTCTCAAAAATATTACATATTGTTTAAATAATTGTCTAAAAAAATATTACATATCATTAATAAGGTTCTTCTTCATTTTCATCATCAGAAGACGAAAAATTATTTTGGAATTCATCATCTGGTTCTGCATCTGCCACGTCGGAATCGAGAATTATTGGTTCTTCGTCTCGAGCATATACCAAATGTTCAACTTCCAGGTCTTCAATTGTAGTCATCGGAACATCATCATCATTTTCTTGTTGCAATGTCTCTGGGTCTTTTTCTTCATATTCTCCAATAGTGATTAATCTTCTCGGATTCACTTTTAGAACATTGAGCCACAACTGCTTTGATTTCTTTTTATATGGGTACGGAATGTAACAAACTTGATCTGCTTGTGATGCTGTGTAGTATCAAATATTAATTAATATAAATATGTATACATATTTTATGATATATATTTATATATTTATATATTTAGATATATATATATATATATAGATACATACCTAGAATAAATGGGTCATATTTGTAGTATTTTCTCGATGAAAGAACATCCACGATACCGCCGTTGCTCTGTCGAGTGCCTCTACCAATAACAGGGTCATACCATTTGCACTTAAAAAGTGTGATTTTCAAATCAATAGTCCCCTCATACTGGATTTGTATGATATCTGTTAAGATCCCATAGTAATGTGCTTCATCATATGCATTTGTATAACTCTCTCCTTTAACACATACTCCATAGTTACAAGTCTTTCGCCCCTCGCCATGCTTTTCCGTATGAAACAAAAAACCTCTTGTGAAATAGATGGGCCAACTTTTCGCATTATTCACGGGTCCATGCACAATATCTTCAACCCAAGGAGGAAAAGTATGTTTGTTTCTCCAGTAGCTAACCTGTATAGATATATCAATATAATGAATATAATGAAAAACACTAACGTACCTATACGTAAAATTACTTAGACATACATAATCTTTCACCCATATATGATATTCATCGGCTCTTTTCACAGAGAGTTCTTTTTCGGAGAGATCTGGATATTTTGCATAAATATAGTCTTCGAACATCCTATATTAAAACAACAAAAATATTAAAAATCAAAGTAGGATAGATAAATAAAAACAGCAGGTAAGATTATATACCTTTCAAATGGCTGAAAATAATCACAATTTCGCAAAACATAAGAATGGGCACACCGATAATCTTTTTCGGATAGCCAAAATTCCTGCATTTCTCCACTTGGACGACCAACATGAGTAAATATATCAGGTACTCCTTCGACATGATATACGGGGACTTCACCTTCATCAAATCTTGTTAACCTGCCCAAATAATGAAAAGAAAACATGTTACACATGAAAAAGTGAAAGTATGAAACATATATATATATATATATATATATATGCATTTACCTTGATTTTGTTTGTATATTGTCAGCAAAGTAGTGCTCTGAGAAAAAAGCAATCTCCTCATTGATATATGCTTCAACTATTGATCCTGACGCATATCTCTTGTTCTTTGCATTTGCTTTCAACTTTTTGAAATTCCTTTCAAAAAGATACATCCACCTATATTGCACAGGGCCTCCTAGTTCAGCTTCGTAGGGGAGATGTATTGGCAAGTGCTCCATAACGTCAAAAAATGATGGTGGAAAGATCTTTTCCAAATTGCAGATTATCAAAACTATGTTTTGTTTAAGCATTTTTACGTGGCTTTTTTTCAAAGTTCTCAAGCAAAGGTCACGGAAAAATAAACCAACTCCTACAATATACATTCAAATAGCAGATAATTACTTTAACACAAATTATAAACACATAGAGTCGTAAAATTTCATATAACTATAAAAATTTAGTACCTGATAACGTAAGATGTACGTTTTGGTCTAGGAGTTCTGCAAATATAAATGGAAGTAGCCTCTCCATAAAAACATGGCAGTCATGACTCTTCATGCCCGAAAACTTTCCTTTCTCTAGATCAACACAGTTAGCTAAGCCTGAAGCATAACCATCTGGGAATTTAACCGCATGTTTCACACATTCCAATAAACTTGTTCTTGCTTTCTTGTCCAATGTGTAGGGAGGAAAAGGAGCTTCACCACCACTATCAACATGTAGATGTTCCCGATCACAGAAAATTTCTATATCCAATCTTGAATTGATTGTATCTTTCGACTTACCATTCACACTCATAAGAGTATTTATGATGTTGTCAAAAAAATTCTTCTCAATATGCATCACATCAAGATTGTGTCGAAGGATGAGGTCCCTCCAGTATGGCAGCTCCCAAAATATGCTTTCTTTGTGCCAATTATGGTACTTCCCATAGCCAGGTTTCTTTTTGTCGTGACCATTTCCACCACACATAGATGTTTTTGGTGGATTCACACCTGTTAACCGCTCGGAATAAACTTGCTCACCAGTCAAAGATTCAGGTGGAAAATCACTCAGAGCGTGTTTTCCCTTCAAGAAGTCCTTTTTATTCTTCCTCAGTGGATGATCATGAGGAAGAAATCTTCGATGACAATCAAACCAACAAGTCTTCCTTCCATTAGGCAAATAAAAAGCTTTTGTATCTTCCATGCAAATTGGACAAGACAACTTACCATGGGTTGTCCATCCTGAAAGCATACCATATGCCGGAAAGTCGCTTATAGTCCACAAAAGCACGACTTTCAGAGTAAAATTTTGATTCAAGGAGACATCGTATGCTTCGACTCCAGTAGACCACAACTCTTTCAACTCTGCAATCAGAGGTTTGAGGAAGATATCTAGACTAGCTCGCGGGTGATTTGGTCCAGAATTCAAAATTGTGAGAAACAAGTACTCTGTATTCATGCACATACCAGGGGGAAGATTATATGGAGTCAAGATCACTGGCCACAACGAATGATTATTAGACATCCCAAATGGATTAAAACCATCTGTACATAAGCCGAGGTAAACATTACGAGGTTCTTCGGCAAAACGGGGATGTAGATCTTGAAAGTGTTTCCATTCCGCTGCATCTGATGGATGACACATTTCACCCTCTTTTGTTTGGTGCTCTGCATGCCATCGCATGGCTGATGCAGTCTTTTTGCTTTGATACATTCTCTTCAATCTGTCAGCAATGGGTAGATACCACATACGACTATATGGCACTTTGTTTCTACGCCCTTTGTTTTTAGGCTTCCATCTTGGTGCATCACAAAACTGACATTCATCCCACCTTTCATCCTCTTTCCAGAAGATCATACAATTGTTAACACAAACATCAATTGTATAGTATGGGAGGCCTAAATTGCGCATCAACCTTTCTGTCTCGTAATGTGAACCGGTTGATTGGTTACCATCTGGTAAATAGTCTGTGATCATTTGGCATACCGAATCCACACACTTTTCACTCATATTATAATCTGCCTTAGTTTGCAAAATCCTAGAAGCTAATGATAGTTGCGAGTGACCTTCTCGACAACCATCATATAAAGGATTTTTGGCTCCTTCTAACAACTCGTAGAATTTCTTTGGATAGCTGCATACTGGATCTACTACATTTTGATAACCATCATCCTGTTGATAGTTATCAAAACTCACATTTTCACGAAATGCATCATTTACCATTTCCACATATCTATCTTCTACTACATTGCCAACTTCTTCACTACCACTTAAATGCGTCCTATCAACATAACTCGTTCCTAATGCCATGTCGATTTCTTCTCCATGCTTGTACCAGATATAATAGTCTTCCATAAATCCTTTACTATATATATGCTTCAAAATTCTTTGTCCCGGGAGAAATTTCTCGTTTCTGCAACCACTACAAGGACAGAAAAACTTACCCCCATTGCTCTGCGTTAGGAGCTGACTATTTGCAAAAGTCATGAATTGATCTACCCCCGCTATGAACTCATCCGCGAAGTTCCCTGTTTCTTCATTGATCCTCTTGTACATCCAATCTCGAAAATTTGTATAATTGTAACTGCCTGACATTATATGATGAACGTTTTTTTAATTTTCTCTCACGAATGATCCACAAAATTATAAGAAAATTTTCAGTTCTTATATATATATAGAATATTTACCGACTGTTACTATTCAGTCGCAAAAAACAGGTACACCTACCAAGAAACGCCATACACGTGCTTGTACCGGTTTTTGGTGACTGAATAGTGACGGTTTCGCTACTACATAAATTAGTCGGTAAACAGTCGCTGATTTAGCGACCGATTACCGACTGTTTTTTATCGACGACTATTTCAGTCACATATTAGTCATAAAATACCTACCTTCTCATTGTAGTCGGTGTTTACCGACCGTTTAGTGACGGTTTTGTTGTGGTAGCAATTCCGTCGGTAAACAATCGGTAAACAGTCGATAAATATAGCTACTACATATTCAGTCGGTAAATACGTGTTTTCTTGTAGTGAACTTGTTATAAGTTTCAGGGTAAGAGGCACTATGCAAGATATTTCCCAAACAAACGAGTGATGGTGCTTAAGGTAGATGGAAAGTATGAGTCCCAAGATGAAGCCTAGGTGGAAGCCAATGTATCCGACGAAGAAGTGACCAATTATCCTGAAGCTGTTGAGCTACTGGTGACCCTTAGAGCCCTTAGTGCACTTTTTGACCCAAAGACCATCTAAAGAGAAAACATCTTTCATACAAGGTGTAGCATTTAGAAAAGGTATGTAGCTTGATCATTGATGGTGGTTCTTGTACTAATGTGGCCAGCAAGTATCTTGTTGATAGGCTAGGGTTGATCAAGACTTCCCACCCTCGACCATGCCGTCTCAAGTGGCTCAATGATGAGATTGAGCTCAAGATAACCAAACAAGTTGTGGTTTCCTCTATTGTTGATAAGTAACATGACCAGGTTAGGTGTGTTATCGTCCCTATGCAAGCTGGTCATCTACTTTTAGGCAGGCCTTGGCAATTCGATAAGGAGACCATCCTCCATGGCCAAACTAATGTATACAACTTCAGGCATCACAACAAGAAGCACAACCTCGCTTCTCTCAGTCCCCAAGAAGTTCACAAAATGCAAAAGACCATGAACCAGACCAACAAGGTAAGTAAGACTAACCTTTTAATTAACTCTTGTCAAATTATTAAGTCTTTAACTCAGAACACACATGTGTACTAATGTTCTTCCAGGAAGGTTGTTTTGCAGGATTTGAGGATCAAGAACTTCCCACTGAAGTTCAAGACCTTTTGGACAGGTACAAGGATGTCTTCCCCGAGGATATAACAGCTGGTTTACCTCCCATATGAGGGATAAAGCACCAGATTGATCTAGTTCCAGGAGTACCACCCCAAAACCGAGCAGCCTACCGAGGCAACCCAGAAGAAGCCAAGGAATTAGAAAGGAAGGTACAGGAGCTCATGGATACGGTGTATATTCAAGAGAGCCTTAGCCCTTGTGCAGTGCCAGTGTTACTAGTACCCAATAAGGATGGTACTTGGCAAATGTGTGTGGACCGCAGAGCCATCAACAACTTAACTATCAAATATCGGTACCTTATCCATAGACTTTATGATATGTTAGATGAACTAAGTGGATCCATTGTTTTCTCTAAGATAGATCTCTGGAGTGGATACCATCAGGTGCACATGAAGGAAGGGGGCGAATGGAAGATAGTCTTCAAAACTAAACAAGGGTTGTATGAATGGCTAGTCAAGCCATTTGGACTTACCAATACACCCAACACCTTCATGAGACTCATGAACCAAGTGCTTAGGCCCTACATCAGTAAGTTCGTGGTAGTATATTTTGATGACATACTGATCTATAGTCAATGTAAAACTGACCATGTTAAGCATCTAGAGCAAGTACTGAAGGCTCTTAGGCAAGAAGGCCTTTACGCTAATCTCAAGAAATGCACATTATGCACTGATCAATTGTTGTTTTTAGGATTTGTTGTGATTTCATAAGGACTTAAGGTTGATGAGGAAAAGATCAAGGCGATCCATAACTGGCATATACTGACCACCATTGGACATGTCCGGAGTTTCCATGGGCTAGCGAGTTTCTATCGACGGTTTGTCAACGACTTCAGCACTATAGCTGCCTTAATGACTTCAGTGATCAAGAAGAATGTATCCTTTACTTGGGGTCCGGCTCAAGAAGAGTCCTTTAACAAACTGAAATATAGTTTTACTCATGCACCAGTTCTTACTCTTCTTAACTTTGATAAAAGCCTTTAAAATTGAGTGTGATGCCTCATGTTGACGTATAGATGATGGGCTCACACAAGGAGGACGACCAGTGGCTTCTTTCAGTGAGAAATTGAGTGGTCCAACCCTTAATTATCCTACCTATGACAAAGAGCTATATGCTCTAGTAAGATCTCTTGAAACTTGGCAACACTATCTTTTGTCTATGGAGTTTGTTATTCATACAGATCGTGAGACTCTTAAGCATTTGAGAGGCCAAACCACATTAAAGAAGAGACATGCTAGGTGGTTGGAGTCTGTGGAGACCTTTCTCTATGTGATCAAATACAAGAAATGGAAGGACAATGTGGTAGCTGATGCCTTGTCTAGGTGACACACTCTTAACACCACAATGGAGGCTAAGATTATGGGTTTTGAACACAATAAAGATTCTTATGCTACTGACCCTGATTTTTTAGAACTCTACAGCAGTGCTTCCAAGGGAGCAGTCGGTCCATTCTATAAGCATGACGGGTTCTTGTTCAAGGAGAAGAGACTTTGCATCCCACAAGGATCCATGAGAGACTTTCTGACAAGGGAAGCCCACAGTGGTGGTTTAATGGGACACTTTGGCCGGATCAAAACCTTGGATGTCTTGTCCGACCACTTCTACTGGCCTAGGATGAGACGATATGTTAAGAGTCTGTGTGCCAAGTGTACCCTCTGAATCAAAAAAGTCAAGGTCACATCCCTATGTTCTACATAAGCCATTACCTATTCCAAATGCCCCATGGGTGGATATTTCTATGGACTTTGTGTTGGGCTTGCCCAAGATCGAACATAAAGACTCTATATTTGTCATAGTGGATAGGTTTTCCAAGATGGCACATTTTATTCCGTGAGATAAGACCAACGATGCAAGTAAGACAGCCGATCTTTTATTCAAGGAGGTAGTGCGTCTACATGGTGTTCCCCAGACTATTGTGTCAGACTGTGACACTAAGTTTCTTAGTCACTTGTGGAGGAAATTGTGGAAGAAGCTTGGTACCAAGCTACCTTTCTCGACCACATGTCACCCTCAAACCAACGGCCAGACTGAGGTAGTAAACCGTAAACTCTCTCAATTGCTGAGAGCTACGGTGGGTAAGAACTTGAAGAATTGGTTAAGTTGCTTACCCTTAACTGAATTTGCTTATAACCATGCCAAGCATTTGCTGAAGTTGTTTAATCCACAAACACACATGGATCAATCACCACTACCACCGGCTATGCATGTTAGTCAAGGAGGAGAAACTAAGGCTGAATTTGTCAAAACCACGCACAGCTGAAAAGAATCGAGCCAAACTCCACCAAATCCGCAAGGAGGTCATCTTCAAACTAGGCGACTGGGTGTGGTTCCATATGCGACCAGAAAGGTTCCCTGAAGAAAGAACGTCTAAGTTGGCACCTAGGGGAGATGGTCCATTCAGGGTTCTAGAAAAGATCAACAACAAAGCCTACAAACTCGACATGGCAGGTGAGTTTAAAGTTACCCCAACGTTCAATATATCTGATTTGGCTTCTTATATCGGAGATGATGAAGAAGTTCTGAGGACAAAACCTTCTCAAGGGGGAGGGGATGTTGTAGTCCAACAAACCAAGGTTCCTCTAGTTTGGAAAGGCCCTACGTCCAGGTCAAGCTTGCAGTTCATACAAGATGGTTTCACCAAGGCTGTCCAAGAGATGCTTGATCAAGATCAGACTGGTCTCAAACAGTTGCTGATTCAAGAGATGACCGAGCTAAAGATTGAAGACCCAACCAGTCCCATAGAGGTTCAAGACTCATTCGGTTCTGTCCAATTCTCTTCCCTCATCCCAAACCAAGCATGCTTAATAATGTTCACATTCAACCTCAGCCCATCCTCAACTCCAATTCCATCCGGTTTAGAGACTTAGCTGTCTGATCCAAATTAGGTAAACATATAAGAATTCAATTATGATTTCTAACCGGTTTATTGTTTTTTGTTTGTGTTTGGTTCATCCATTTCAATTTCGTTAAGACATTTTGGGTAAAGTTGTTAGCCTTTTTCATTTTAAGAGACCAATAATTTCAAAGCCTTTGCATTATCGTCGGGCCCCTTTGTTTAGCCCTTTATGCTTTAGAGTCCAAGTAGAGTCTTGTTGTTTTTCTTCAAGTCACCTAGAAGATCAAAACTGCATCTGGTATTTAAACCCCTTATAAGCAGCCGTGTAATTTTTACTTAAGCTAATTTACGAGTCAGTTTGCCCCTAGAAAAACCCTAAATCTTTCCAGTTGTGTGAAGCACTTGAGAGCACATCTGTACATATCAAAGAGCCGTCCATTGTTCTTTGTGGAGCCCATCGGTCCTTCTTCATTCCTCATCCGATCTTGAGAGAGACACACGGCCAGCAAGACCTGGATCCATCTCTATTCACTAATCCATCCACCGATCTTGTTGAGAGAGACACACGTCCAGAAACATATCCCATCATCCATCAATCTATCTCTTCTCTAGTTCATTTCTCATATCGCATATCATTCATCCTCCGTTGATCTATTAATCCATCCATACTTATCTTCCTTTTTATTATTTTAGTATTCATTGTTGCTTCTGTTTCAAGTCATATAAATCCATAACAAATCATAGAAACTTTTACTTTTGTTTTCAGGTTAACAATCGGATCCAAGGTTCCCATCTATCTCTCGACCATACCGCCTTGCTGTCGGATCCGGAAACCTCAGTCGATCCAGCAGGATAGACAAGACCCGTGCCTACAACAGGAAGTTACATGCCATAGTCAATAAGATATGGTCAATGGAGAAGTCACAGATGGTTGAAGTCTATGTGCTCAATTCAACGTCTATGAATTTTAGGTTTATTAATCCAGATATGCGAAAGAGGATACTTCGGAGAGTAATATGGAACCCGGAACCCAGCAGGAGTTCCGGTTGTGATGTCAAAGTGTATGACTTTCACCAAAAAATTCCAACCAGAACAAACTTCTGTCCCGTTGTGGGCTCATATGCGAAAAGTTCCAACGAACATGTTCTCTTTGAAAGGACTTAGTTTTGTGGCTAGTCCAATAGGAGTTCCGGATCGGTTACATCCAGAGACAGCACAATCTGTTGACTTCAAAGCTGCAAAGATATTCGTCAAAGCAGATCTTACTAAGGAGCTTCCACGTGCAATGACTTTTAAGATTCAAGGTAAGGAAGTACGAGTAGAATATACTTATCCATGGTTAACTACGAAATGCACCAGATATGGAAAAGGGGACATTCAGTTAACACGTGTGTGGTGGAACAAAGTGAGGATATATTAACGGTGACACCATCTTCATGAGAGGAGGAATTCGTGAAACATAATGGGGAAGAGGGCAATATGGCTCATAATAATACAGTAGAGGATACTGTTGTTCCTGTGCCAGTGGAGATAGTTTCTTTTGCAAATCAACATGTCAACAGAGGTGGTTGTATCTGGAAATAATCAAAAGATCAACTCACAGGAGAAAAAGGATTTAAAAGTAGAACATGTGAATGAGTGGAAGACAGTATCACCAGGGAAAACAGGCTGATCAGCTGAGAAGAGGGGAAAGTAACTTGAGTATGGGCAGATACCAATTTTAGCTAACTCAAGATTTTCGGTATTAAGCTTGGCGGAAGATTATGGTGAAATCATTGAGTCGGAGGAGACTGAAGAGACTAAGATTCCATAGGTGCTAGAGAAAACGATAGAGAGTCCAGGGGGCATTGCATCCAAAGTCACAGAGATAACAGAGGATACTGTGCTTCAAGAAACAGAATCAGTGACTGAGATGGAGGACCCTGAAACTATCGAAATCCCAGTAGATGGAGTAGGTGACAAAGGAGGTACAAGAGAATGCTTCTATAAAAGTGGTGTATACAGGTATAAAGGTACCAAACTCAGGCCCTCTCTTCCTCGCAGGTCTAAAGACAATCACAAGATCTTATCTAACTCAACCGCTCAAAAAGCAAAGGATGCGTCCGGCTTTTTGGACAATAATTCCATCACTAAAAATCATTAATGTCGGTTTTTATCTAACATTCTGGATTAAATAAGACTACTATACAAAAAGTAATCTGTGAATGGGTCGAGAAAAGTGGTTTACAATTTGGTTGTATACTTGAGACACGAGTTAGAGAGAGCAAAGCTGCTAGGATCGCATCCTCTATTTTCCCCAGCTGGTCTATACTACTAATTATGAGCATGGTAGATTGGGAAGACTCTGGGTGGTTTGGAGCCCGAAGGTGAGGGTCATGCCCTGTTTTAAAAGTGCTCAGTTAATCACATGTTTTATCTTGATGGAGGGGCTCAAGATGAGATCATATGCTCTTTTGTTTATGCATATAATCGGATTGGAGAGAGAAGAGTTTTTTGTGAGGATTTAAAGAATCACCAAGACCCCCCTATGATAAGAAACAAACATTGGATTGTGATGGGAGATTTCAATGAAACTACGGAGATTGAGGAACATTCTAGACATACTAGTTCCCCACTGGTAACACCAAGAATGCGAGACTTTCAAGAAGTGATTCAGTACTGCTCTATTCTGGATACGAGTTACCATATTCCTAAATATACATGGACAAACAAGAGATATTGTTGGGGTCAAAATTGGTTACGACAGAATCAACGTCCGAAACCTACCGGAAAAATACACTCTTTGTGTAAGAAAGAGATAATGCCTCCAAAAAGGGAAAACATATCCCCAAACGGCAATATGAAGAAACGACTAGAAGATTCGATCATCTAACTCCCCGAACGGAGAAAAATGTCGAGCAAGACGTCCAACTCGTCAAACGGGCAAATCAAGCCACACAGGCCGACCAACTCGCCATACGGGCGAGTTAAACGGCTCGGACCAACCAACTCACCCGTATGGCGAGTTGGACGGCTAGGATCGACCAACTCGCCCGTATGGCAAGTTGGACGGCAAGGACCGACCAACTTGTCCGTATGGCAAGTTGGACGGCAAGGACCGACCAACTCGCCCGTATGGCGAGTTGGACGGCTCGGACTGACCAACTCGCCTGTATGGCGAGTTGGACGGCACGAACCAGCCAACTCGCCCGTATGGCGAGTTGGACAAGCCCAACTTGCCATACGGGCGAGTTGGGTGGCACAAGCAATCCGATTCGTCTGTTCGGCAAGTTGTATCAATCAATCCGTTTTCACCTCGTCCTCGTTAACTCCCTCTCTCGATACTTGATCGAACTTATCTTTGTTCCATCTCGATCAGGATTGACATTGGAACTTTACCGAAAGAACTCGGTTTCTCGAGAAAGGATCGGGTAAATCATATGAGACGGAAACGGTTAACTAAACACCTACAGTCATACACCCCATACGAAAGATCTTAACTCTCGGACGACGTCGTTTTAGCAATGCTATTTCGACAAAATTGTAGAAACGCCTAAGACAGAAAACAGCCCGATGAGGTCTAAAACTCGGCCAAAGGCCCACTCGCAATTTTTATCCAAAAACAAGCCCAAATTTTTTGACGGTTTATCTTTTTTTTTGCAGGAAGGGATAAAAGTTAAGTTCGGAAGATAAATGTGAAGATCGGAGGATAAATGCTAAGTTTCCGAAGATAATTTGACGATCGAGGAAAAAAGGAATATTTCCGCGAAGCGATAAATTCGACCAAGGGCAGAAGGAAAAAAAACCCGCCTCTAAAGGATTATATAAGGACTTCAAGGGTGATGATGCAAGGGACACACGAAAATCACCAATAGAAGCAAACATAGCTTAGCACTTAGAGCATTTAGGGAACTTTCTGTTTTTGTTATTCGAGCTGCGACTCAACTAGGGTTTTGCAGTCTTAGGTTATTAGAACTAGGGATCTCGCCGACAGCTCTCATAGCCGAGGCTCCTATCCTGTTGTAAATGCTCATACGAAAATTCGGAGTAAGACATCTATTTGCTCTCTTTTCGATTCTTACTTTGATTTTTGATATTTACTTTGTATTCTGACTGATTGGCGTGTGGTTTAGTAGATATCCGTGACCTCTGGGAAACTAAGGTTTACCCTACGTTTCTAATTCAATAGAAATCGACAGTGCCAATTTCGGTTCCCACAGTTTGGCCCTAGAAGGAGGGGGGGGGTATGGATCAATCTAACTCTCAGCCATCAACGCTCAGTCAAACCATGTCAGATCTCAACAACCAACAGCCTCGTGACGATAACGTCATCGACGAAACATTGAAAACACTCCAGTGACGAACGTCACTGCGATCAACACCGACGCAAACACCGCAACTTTCGAGGAGGTGAAGAAGATGTTCTCGAATTTTGAGAAAAAATCGACGGAACAGGATAAGGTCATGTAATCCCTCTCTAAACAGGTTGAAACCCTCACAGCAAGGAACAGGGCCATCTTTCTATGGGGAACATCCCGAATCCGCCGAAGAAGGCTCGATTTAGCAACACCTTTGGAATGGTCCGACAATGCGCAAGGAAAACCGTTTCTACAAAACCCTTACGAGAAAACCCCCGCACTAACACGGAAAAACCCGAGAGACCTTCCTCCTATCGAGGAAGATAAAGAAGGATGAGAAGTCGAACGTGTCGAAGTGGAATCTAGCAGTCAGTCCAAACCTACGGACGAAGACGCAGACATACATCCGCGCCGCACAAGGAGTTGAACAACTCGGGACGAGTCCCAGTTCGATAATCCTATGAACAAAGAAGAAAAAGCTATCTTCTGGAAACAACAAGAAGAACTGGCCGAGGAGCAAAATCGGAGCTCTAGCAGTAAACGTCGACAAAGTGGGAAATCTGCTAGCAAAAGTTCTAAAATCCTCGATCTCCACGATGATCTCATGAAGACGGTAGCTGAAGTCAAGGCGGTGAAGTCCCAAATCCACCACGCTACTAGCACCGCACCGGAGATCGAAGAAGCTCGCAAAACCCCCCTTACTACTCGTATCACCGAAACTAGGGTTTCGGATCCCGGGAAGGTCAAAGTTATGCCATACGACGACTACTGATCCTAAGGCACACCTACAGGCTTTTCAGGTCGCGATGGGTAGAGACAGATTCAGAGAAAATGAGAGGGACGCTGACGAATGCCGCCTATTTGTAGAAAACCTATGCGGATCAGCGCTAGAATGGTTCTCTCGCCTCAGGCAAAACTCCATCTGAAGCTTTTGCCAGCTCGCCTCAGAATTCCTTAAACAATACTCGATGTTCATAGATCGAGAAACCTCCGATGTAGATCTCTGGAGCTTGTCCCAGGGAGAGGACGAAACTCTCCGTGACTTCATAAAACGGTTCAAAACCGTCATGGCTAGAGTCAGCGGGATAAGCGACAAAGTCGCGATAGACGCGCTTCGAAAAACACTCTTGTTCAAGTCGAAGTTCAGGAAGTGGATAACTTTGGAGAAACCGCGTACAATCCAAGACGCACTTCACAAAGCCACAGATTACATTATCATCAAAGAAGAAATGAGGGTCTTGGCCCAGAAATGGGAGCCACCGAAGAATGCATCGAAGGATCCAGAATCAGATCAAAAGTCAAAAACGAATATCCCTCGCAACGACAGAAGCGCCAAACCCGGAGACGAAGAAACGCAGGGAGCGCATAGCTACGCTATTAACTCCGGATCGGAGCAAGAACGAACAACGGGTAATACATGGACCGAAATCTGAATTAAGACAAAAACGACATCTACGACTTTCACCAGACACGCGGACACTCGACCATTAACTGCAAAGTTCTCGGCGCGAGTTTGGCTGCCAAGCTGCTCTCCGGAGAACTCTCAGAAGTTTCCAGCGTGAAAGATCTCATCCGTGACTCAGATCGCCCCCCAAAAAACGACAGGACTCCTGAAATGGAGAAACCTTCCCAAGGGGACCAATCGGGAGAAAAGCGCAGAAGAAAGCAGGACGATATGGGCAACAACAGCAACCGTCGCAGGGTGAACATGATCATCGGCGGATCACAGTTCTTCAGCGACAGTGTCTCAGCCATCAGAGCTTATCAACACAACAAGCGCGAATTCGACAATCTGGCCCACGATCAATGACACTCCAAAAGGAGAAATCACTTTCGGCGAAGAAGAAGCTGGAGGAATCGACTAGCCACACTGCGATCCGCTCGTAATCGATCTCGTAATAAGAGATCTCGAGGTTGCTAGGATTCTCATCGATACCAGAAGCACAGTCAACGTCATCTTTCGCGACACTCTAAAACGGATGAACATCGAATTAGGCGAAGTTGTACCGTCACCTAAGTCGCTAACCGGTTTCTCTGGCACAACATCATTGATCCTCGGATCTATCAAGTTACCCGTTGCGCCGAAAGAAGTCACCAAGATCGTCGATTTCGCAGTCGTCGACCACCCAGCCATCTACAGCGTCATCATGGGCACACCTTGGCTGAACACCATGAAGGCAGTCCCATAAATTTACCACTTAGGCATTAAGTTCCCAACTCACAAGGGGATTGCCGTAATTTGGAGCTGCCAGAAGCAGTCGAGACGCTGCTTCCTGGCCAAGCACAAGTTAATACAAATCACAAACATCGCGATAACAAAGGCCAAGGGTCTGAAGATAGCCCAGGCGTCAGCCGAAAGTGCTTCGGGCAAAAACGACCCAGAACCATCGATCCTAGGCACGACCAGCGAACAACCAGTTCCAGCACCCGACGCGTCCGTCCCATCAAAAAAGACAAGTACGACGGAAGACGTCGACTAAGCAACTGACACAGTCGACAAAAAAACGACGGCCGAGTAAATAGACTCGCCCAAACAAACATAACTATGAGATGACTTGATCCTCGAAAGAGGTACGTAGGCAGCTCGCCAAAAGACGAGTTCAGCTATCCCCCTCTCCAAAAAGGGAGGGGGAGTGGGTACATATATTCCCACATTCAGAAATAAAAATTTCGACGCATTGTACTCGAGATTTTCAAAACTTTATCGACAGTAAAGAATTCTTTATAAATTCGTAAATTGCCTATCATCCGAAAAGAAAGACTATGTTATACATCTGTACACGAGCAGAACGATTATCACACCATCCTGGAAACGGAAACTCGCGAAAAGTCATTCTGCCTCGAAACGAATCAACTCAACACCATCTTATATTGGTTGAGTCATCGAATCCCTACCAGAGCACGAGATCCTGGTTCCCTACGCTCAAAGCATTACTTACGCAAAGTGAGTTTTCGAAAAAATAGGCGAGATGTCGTCTGAATTTTTGAGAATAGACCCCCAGTCAAATCGCGACTACAAAAACACTCGGTGATTGGCCCCTCCGAGTACTTTAGCCGTCTTAAACAAACGCACCAGATCCGTCTTAAAGACAGATCCTCTCACATCCGACTAGGATAAACATCGCGCTATAAAAGAAATTCAAAATTTTGGTCAGCACTTTCGGGAGACT
Source organism: Moricandia arvensis (assembly GCA_905132765.1). Classification (NCBI taxonomy): domain Eukaryota; kingdom Viridiplantae; phylum Streptophyta; class Magnoliopsida; order Brassicales; family Brassicaceae; genus Moricandia; species Moricandia arvensis. The sequence continues at coordinate 44,926 of CAJHQP010002009.1, read as the reverse complement.
TGAAAATTCTCCCTGAAGAGATTCTCGACTCCGACCAGACAATTCATATAAGCCGAGAACTTATCGCAGACTTTAAATTGGAACTGAGTCAGGTTGAAATCAAAAACAGGCAAAACAAAAGCCGATTAGTCATCGCAAAGCCTTAAACCGAAAGTAACCCTAGGTCTTGCCCTAAACCCAACACACTGGTCTCTAACGTCTCAAGGCATGATATCAAAAAGATACGAGATCCTAAAAGCATCTCTCTTCATCCGTATCTAAACGTTCCCGAAACTTTGAAAACTCCTCGACTATCTCGCACGAACAATGAATGGGATGATCCACAAAAAGGAGGAAATCGAGATGACAACTCGAGTTTTATTTCTACACTAAAACAAATCACAAACATCATTCTAAAAACACCCACTTATCATATCATACACTGATCGCATAAGAGTTAGTAAAATATAGGGATTCAAGGCCACACCTGGCCAGTCCCGCTACATACGACCACATTCGGCCAACAAACGAACAAAATAGAAAAGTGTAGTAACATAAAAGAGAAGCATTATCGAATCAGTCGCAACCTCGCAATTACTCATCAAAATCAAAGAACCCGGTCATCAATCTACCAAGCAAATAGTCGTTCACCTCGCCCGTCTCATCGGCATTCCCCACCTCGGCCTCCACCGTGTCGGGAGAAACAGGAATCGGGTCCCACTGTTTCCAAATCCTCTCTTCAATCTAACGAATCGCAAAGTCTCTATCCCTCTCGTTCATTCGCCAGGTCTGCCTCGCATATTCGGCACCAAACGAATAATCAGGAGCCTGCGTGAGGTATAGCCCGCCCACGGCACCGCGGCACTCGCGATAATCTCCAAAGTCCTTGTAACCCTTCGTAAGCTCGGCCCTGTACAGAGCCATGCGTGCCTCCTGACAGCTCGCTTCAAGAACTCGGTTCATCATAAGGAGACCATTCAAAATATCTCGAAGTCAAGAAAAAATTTGCCCTAAAAAAAGGATAATAAAAGCTTACCCCATTGACCATCCGCGATGCTTGGGTAAAGTCCGAGGCCTCGCTTGATCCACCAGCGCCCGAATGATAATCAAAACCAAGCAGCTCATCGAGATCATCCCGTTCGCCACTACTCTCGCCTACCTGACTATTTGGGTAATCTCTTAATATATTATCGGAGGAGCACCACTCGTTAGCCACTTCATCCACGACAAGGATGTGTTTGTCTTTCCGAGTCTTTGGTCTTTCTTCTCGCGTGTGAACCGTGCATGGAACAAATCCATCCATGGACGCCTCCGATCCTTCCTCGACTGGAAGATCTTGCTGGTATCGAGAACGGTGGAGAGCAACGGCACGACAGACCCTTTTTGGGCTAAACGTTGCCCAAAAACATGGGCGACCGCGAAGTAAGTCTTGGATAGTAACCACAACTCCGGACTCGGAGGGAAAAGATTGGTATTTGAAAATAAAATGTAAACAAAAGAATTAGAAATCAAGCTTCACCGAAACAAAAGAAAAGAGAAAAAAGGCTGCACTTGATAAAAGATACCTTTCAGACCCCATCTCGTCCTAAAGACGGAGAGGCCATTTGCTTCTACGGACGCATTGTCAACACGGACGAAAAAGAAGTGCTTCCTCCATTCATGATAGTTCGACACAAATTCGCTTATGATCGTCATCCCCGACCGAGGCCTAAACTGAATTATGGATGACTTCCCTATTGGTTTAAGAAAAGCGTCGAGATGGTTAGTGTCTAGGGTTATACCCAGCTCGTAACTCAGCCCGAGGATCCCGACAATATGCTGTAGACGGCACGGGTTTATTTGACTAATCAATATCTTGGAACGATCGAGAAGTCGCGCTATGGCCTCGGGAATAGGAAACCATAGATGACATTGCGTCAAATACACCTCATAACACGTAAAGTAACACTCGGGCGGAAACTCAGCAACCTCTCCAGCCTCCGGAAAACGAAACTCGACCGATTCAGGAACTCGATAGTGGCTCCGGACGATATCCAGCCCATTCTGACAAGTTTTGCTTGGAAAAACCCTCTACTGGGTTGCTTGAAACCGAGGCATGGCCCAGATGCCTGGTTTGGGGGGGTTTTACGTCTCCCCTGGCTGCCGAATATGCCTCGGCTTCTTCAGGGTCGACTGAGTGAGCCGAGAATTCGTCTTTTGGTACAGCATCGTTGCATTGCGAGCTGGAACCATCGGGGACAGAACGGTCTTCACGAGACTTTGAGGAAACCTTTCTTCTTGAAGACATAACTTTCTTTTTATCAAGGAAATGAAAGAGAAGAGAAAATCTTTCTATAAGTATGTGAAACCACTCCACATACTTATAGAAGAAAAAATTCACTCTTTCACCTCCAGGCTTCGGGCGTCGGATTCCGCCTAATTCATCCAATATGCTTAAAACGCTCGCAAGAACATAACAGTTCTGGCGAGCTAGGGGGCTAACTGTTGGGGTCAAAATCGGTTACGACGGAATCAACGTCCGAAACCTACCGGGAAAATACACTCTTTGTGTAAGAAAGAGAAAATGCCTCCAAAAAGGGAAAACATATCCCCAAACGGTAATACAACGAAACGACTAGAAGATTCAATTATCTAACTCCCCAGATGGAGAAAATGGTCGAGCAAGACGTCCAGCTCGTCGAACAGGCAAATCAAGCCACACGGGCCGACCAACTCACCATACGGGCGAGTTAGACGACTCATATCAACCAACCCGCCCGTTTGGCGAGTTGGACGGCAAGGACCGACAAACTTGCCCGTATGGCGAGTTGGATGGCTCAGACCAACCAACTCGCCCGTATGGCGAGTTGGACAGCAAGGACCGACCAACTCACCCGTACTGTGAGTTGGATGGCTCGGACCGACCAACTCGCCCGTATTGCGAGTTGGGTGGCACGAGCAATCCAATTCACTCGTTCGGCAAGTTGGAACAACCAATCCATTTTCAACTTGTCCTCGTTAACTCCCTCTCTTGATACTTGATCAAACTTATCTTTGTTCCGTCTCGATCAGGATTGACATTCAAACTTTATCGTCAGAACTCGTTTTCTTGAGAAAGGATCGGGTAAATCGTATGAAACGGTAAAGGTTAACCTAACACCTAGAGTCATAAGCCCCATACGAAAGATCCTAACTCTCGGACGACGTCGTTTTAGCAATGCTATTTCGACAAAATCATAGAAACGCCTAAGTCATAAAACGGCCCGATGAGGTTTAAAACTCGGCCAAAGGCCCACTCTCGATTTTATCCGAAAACAAGCCCAAAATTTGTGACGGTTTATCTTTTTTCAGGAAGGGATAAATTTTAAGTTCGGAAGGTAAATGTCAAGATCGGAGGATAAATGTTAAGTTTCCAAAGATAATCTTGAAGATCGAGGAAAAAAAGGAATATTTTCGCGAAGCGATAAATTTGACCAACGGTAGAAGGGGAAAAAGAAAACCGCATCTAGAGGACTATATAAAGACTTCAAGGGTGATGATGCAAAGGACACACGAAATTCATCACTCAGAGCAAACATAGCTTAGCACTTAGAGCATTTTCGCAACTTTCCGTTTTTGTTATTCAAGCTGCGACTCAACTAGGGTTTTGCAGTCGTAGGTTATTAGAACTAGGGATCTAGCCGACAGCTCTCATAGCCGAGGCTCCTATCCTGTTGTAAATGCTCATAAGCAAATTCGGAATAAGACATCTATTTGCTCTCTTTTCAATTCTTACTTTGCTTTTTTGATATTTACTTTGTATTCTGACTGATTGGCGTGTGTGTTAGTAGATATTTGGGACCTCTGGGAAACTAGGGTTTACCCTGCGTTCCTAATTTAACGGAAATCGATAGTGTGAATTTCGGTTCCCACAGATATCCATAGCTCACATGCAAGAAGCTGGATAGAACCTTGATGAACACTGTGTGGATGCAATATTTCCCACAATCTCATTGTGTATTTCAAGCTGGGGTTGCTCGGGTCACTTACTATGTAGAATAAAATTTGGTGCAGATGTTTTGAGGCCAAAGCTTCCTTTCAAGGTAATCAATGTTGTTGTCGAGTCTCCAGAGTTCCTTCCTTTTGTGGATCGATTTTGGGCAGAGACTCCTGAGATTTATAGCTCCACGTCTGCCATGTTCAGGTAGTCAAAGATGCTGAAAGAGCTCAAACCGGCCTTAAGAAGTTTAAGCAAGTCCTATATTGGAGATATCACCAGACGAAATAAAGAAGCTTTCGAACAGCTATGTGAAAGTCAAAAAAGGACACTGTCCATTCCATCTCAATCAAACTCAGCCGAGGAAAATAGGTTATATGATTGCTGGTATTTTCTATCTGCTATAGAGGAAAAGGTACTGATTCAAAAGGCTAAACTACATTGGTTAATGTTGGAGATGGTAACAATTGACATTTTCATAATGCTGCAAAAGGACGAGAAGTCAGAAACTCAATAATAGAATTTTGAAGGAAATTAAGACAGAAGCTGTGAGCTACTTCAATGGGTTTTTAGCCCATCAGGCACCGGACTATCAGGGTATCCCAGTGGAAAGTTTGAAGGAGACACTGAATTTTGAATGTGGGGATTTGGACCAGGCCATGTTAATGAAAGACGTTATTTAGGATGAGATTAGAGAAGTTATATTCAAGATGGCTCGTAATAAATCCCAAGGGCCTGATGGTTACACTCGTGAATTCTACAAGGCTGCATGGCCAATCATTGGTAAGGAAGTCTCGGTTGTCACATTTTTTTGAGCATGGGTTTTTGCCGAAGGGTGTTAACTCTACTATTTTTGCATTGATCCGCAAGAAAGATGATGCCATAAATTTTAAGGATTACCGGTCTATTCTTGTTACAATGTCTGTAACACCCCGACCCGGCTTTCTAAGCCGCGGTCGACACGTCAGGTCGCTCAGTCGACCGAACCTTTAGGCGTGTGTTCACTTAGACCTTAACTAGAGACTTTTTTGATCTTTCTTAGCTTAGATCATTTCAACTTATACACAGCGAATTATTATCTATAAACCATTGATCTATATCCAGTATATAACTTGTCCGGTCCAATTGTCTATGCCTTGGTCAGTTCCTTTACTACCATTCAGCTTATAGAACAATCCTTGAAACGGTTCAAGTCATACTTATCCAAGGTTCCATTCCCCTAAGCCATTCTACCCGCATCCTAACCATATACTAATCTATTAAAGTATTTGATAATTCATATCTTTGCCACATCCACAAAGCTTAGTAGCTCATCGGTCCACCATTGATCTGAAATACACTTACTTGTCTACTGGACCATGATCACTCAATGATCTTACTTAAGGTCCTTATCCTTGTTCCTGCCAACTCCTTTTGGGTACTTCGTCATTCAACCAACCATCCCCAGATTCAGTGACCCTTGAGAAGTCCTCATTGGTTAAGGATATGCATCAGAAATTACTCGGCACATGCATCATTCAATAACCTTTTGTCCATCGTATGGACTAACAATTCTCATTATATCCAAAGTCAATCCACCAACCATCCTCACATGACTTGCAACTGATAGGTCTTCATATTGCCTGACCGGCCATGGACTATATCCAACACAACCGATCTGATTTGTTCATAACAACCAATGTATTCAGTATCAGGTTAGATCCGACACCTAGATCCATCATCTATGGATCAGGTCGTCCATCATCAACCATGATTAGACCATACACGGCCTTCCTTGAACAATCACACCTTTTCGGTTACGATCCATTCGTACCCTTTCGGACCCGAACCATTTGTATGTCCTGACTTTACAAGTCATGGACTGAACCATATGAATCAGACATAACCTGCATCCAATGGTACCATTTGGAACATGCACCCTTTGATCGATGACACCCTTTGGTCCTCGTACCCTTTGATACTTGCAACCCTTGCAATGTCATGCCTTTTGGTTACTTGCATCCATTGGTAACTCATGACTATTGGCAACTCGTGCGCTTTGGGTCATTCCAACCCGCAATTTTCTGGAACGACTCAAACTGTCTGTATAACCGACCCATTGTCTAGGTTGCGGTTTGGATGTGAACGGACTAAGTCTAGGGATGCAACCCTTGGACCCAACCATCACAACTATTGAAAAAGGAAACATATGCAATCGCTTATATACTTAGGATACATCTAAGTATACTCGCAACCCACATATAACATCACCAGAACACCCATAAATCCCGTCCGTACAAACGGCTAGAATCAAGGATCCTACAGCCCCAACTTAAGTCTGGCCAATGGCCTTGGACTTCTTAACTGAAACCACGGAATTCCCCTTGCCAGAACAAAGGCAAACTGATTCATGGGTAAGACCCATTGGACCATCCGTCCAACCGGCCATGACTCATGGTTTATGGTTTGTTCCATTCGGACATGACCTTGGCTCTTTGCCAAGCCAATTCCGACACCAAAACACACCATTCCTCACAAAAATACAGAGTAGAAGATGAAGAGAAAGTAATTAAAACACAGAAGGAAGAGACTGGATGCAACCACCGCAAAACCTGCCCAACAATCCGATCAAACAGATCGATTGTTATGGGCGATGGTTCCATGGCCACACCCATTAACTTGAACGTGTACTCTCGAGTCTTTGAGGAATTTTCCAACTCTTTCTCATTGCCTCTGGTTCCCATTCAATTCAGCTTTTCCTGTCCACAATCGGTTTTAACATAGCTGATGATTAACCACAACAATATCAACCTTGTATGGTCGATTTATTTATCTCTTTCTTTCTCTCTCTCGCCTTTATCTATGTATTTTTCTTATGTAACTGATGTCTATTTTAGTTCCCATGGTCGTATATTAATAGAAAAAGGCCTGGGTAACTGCCTAGGCCGAGGAGACACCCTTTTGTGGGCGAATGGGCACCTTTTGGTCCCATTGCATCCTTTCGGCCATAACTGCCACCACTCCCATCCATTTGCCTATAACTGCCCCTTAACAGATCATAACTGGGAATAGACCCAATCCCTAGCTCATGGACCGATCCCATGAACTCCATAATCCCGGACCACATGCTCCAATCGGCTGACTCGACTCTGGCCCGGACTGATCCAACTGCCCAAGACCCGAACACTCCTCCAAGCTGAGATGAGCTGATTTTCCAGCTATATGAGCTGCAATAACTTTGAGTGAGCTAGACTGAGCTTGACCACATTGCGTCAAGCTGATCGAGCTACCCGTCTACATCGTCCAGCTGCCATATCACTCGTCTAGCTTCCTTATGCTTGTTTCCATCTATGTTAGGTTAATTCTTAGACTTCCAACGTGCTTAACCTTCCTCGAACCATGGTCTATCCTAATAACCTTCTCAGGATTGGGGGCGTGACAATGTCTTATACAAGATTATCTCCAAGTTAGTGGCGAACAGGCTCAAAATATTCCTCCCTAAATTCATTTCTCCAAGTCAACCAGCCTTTGTGAAAGACAGGTTACTAATGGAGAATGTTTTACTAGCGTCTGAACTGGTTAAAAACTATCATAAAGACTCTGTGTCATCTCTGTGTGCTCTTAAGATCGACATATCCAAGGCATTCAATATGGTGCAGTGGCCTTTTCTGTTGGCAACGTTAAAGGAGCTGGGATTTCTGATAATATTTATTACTTGGATTGAGAAGTGTGTGACGTTGGCCTCTTTCTCTGTTCAAGTAAATGGTGAACTGGCTGGTTATTTCAATAGCAAACGAGGCCTTAGACAAGGCTGTTCTTTGTCGCCATACTTGTTTGTTATATGTATGCAAGTTCTATCTCGGATGTTAGATACAGCAGCCACTTCTAGACAATTCGGTTTCCACCCCTATTGTCAAGGTTTGAAACTTACGCACTTGTGTTTCGCAGACGATGTACTTTTGTTTTCAGATTGTAAGAAAAGATCAGTGGAAGGCATGCTTGAGGTCTTTAGGCAATTTGCAGAGTTCTTTGGCTTGAATATAAGCATTGAAAAATCAGCGCTCTACATGGCTGGAGTTAGAGATGTTGAGCGACATGAAATTCTTACACAATTTTCCTTCGCAGCTGGTACTTTACCAGTAAGCTGCCTTGGTTTGCCGTTAATGACTAAATATATGACTGTATCAGGTTATACTCCTCTTATAGAGAAAATCAGATCCCGGATCAGTTAATGGAACACGAGATTTCTATCATTTGCAGGAAGGGTGCAATTAATAGGCTCTGTAATTCAACGTCTGACGAACTTTTAGATATCAGTGTTTCGCTTACCAAAAAGTGTATCCAGCAAATATATTGACTTTGCACTGTGTTTATATGGTCCGGCACTGAGCTGAGCATGAAGAAGGCAAAATTAACATGGAAAGATTGTTGTGCTCCCAAGGATGAAGGTGGGTTGGGGTTGAAGTCCATTGCTGAATCTAACAAAGTTTCCAGCCTGAAGCTAATTTGGAAGCTCATCTCGTCTCCATCTTCATTATGGGTTCAGTGGGTTAAGAACTACTTGATTAAGAAGGAATCATTCTGGTCGATGAAAGAGAGCAGCTCTCTGGGTTCGTGGATATGGAAGAAATTTTAAAGTATCGAGATATCGTAAAAGAGTTTTCGAAATCAGAGATTCAAAATGGAGAAACAACATCCTTTTGGTTCGATGTATGGACACCATATGGAAGGCTGTTTTATCTCACAGGACTTAGAGGTTGCATTGATATAGGGATAAGCTTGGACGCAACAGTTGATAAAGTTGTCAAAACACATCGACGCCGAAAGGACAGAGTGGATATACTGAATCATATGGAGATCCAAATTCAGGACATCAAGGAACGAGGGCTGACAGACCGAGACGATGTCAAGCTATGGAGAAGAGGTGCAGATAAGTATAAATCACAATTTAGTTCCAAGGAAACTTGGCAGCTTACAAGATTACCTCATACGAAAGTGAGTTGGAGCTCTGGGATCTGGTTCACTTTCAACACTCCAAAATTTTCTTACATGGCTTGGCTTGCAACTCTTAACAAGCTTGCAACCGGAGACAGAATTTAAAATTGGAACACTCAACACCCCGGCTCTTGTGTGCTCTGTAATGATCCTTTGGAGTCAAGAAACCATCTTTTCTTTACATGCAAATTCTCAGAGGAGGTTTGGAAGGGACCGACACAGAACCTGCTATCAGTCTGGTACACCAACCAGTGGGAACAAGTTTCACGACTATTTACTGATCAAACCGAAGACAAGATCGAGGTGTCCCTTGTTCGATATGTGTTTCAAGCTACACTGTATGCTCTTTGGCAGTAACGGAACAAGAGAAAACATGGAGAGGGGCCAAGGTCAACGACAGAACTCATCCAACTGGTGGACAAAACTTTTTGGAACAGACTATCTTCTATCTGCCATCAGGCATATACGGGAGGGTTAACTCTCTGGTTTGCCACACGATAAACATGGATTTTTTTGTTTTATCCTTATAAGTTACTCAGCACCAATGTAACACAAAGTGTAAAACAGTTTTTTGTTTGAATTAATTTATATTTTTTTTTCAAAAAAAAAGGTAATAATTAAGAGCCTCACTCTTAAATCTTAATAATTATACAAAAATTAAATTATTTTTAAAAAGAAGAAGATTGAGAAAGGTGCAAAAATATCTTATGTACATATTTTTGTTTTATTATCAATTTACAAAAAGTATTACTATAAAAATTTAAATGACAAAAACTTAATAAACACCTTGTGAATATTTGCTTGTTTTTTTAAGACCCATAAAAATGTTAAGCTGCTTGGCAGTGTTCGCAAGTATGAATGTGAGAGAAACGAACGATGGGATTGTGAAAAAACTGAAAACTCTTTTCTTAATCTTCACGTTTACAAAGATGAGACTACTTAAAGACCCAAAACAGGACAATCGAGAATCCTTACACAGCTTGAAAGTGAATTTTACTCAAGACGAATAGATTGGACAGGATCAAAACAGTTTTGGAGAAGGAGCGCATATGTCGTACACTTCTTTTGTCATTCTTCCATTTTTCACAGATGACCATTGTAGAGAAGAAGACTTAATGTTGTGGGCTGACTCGTGATGGGCCTCTTTAGTATCCATCGAATGGCCCATCTATTTATCACTCTCATTCCCCCTCAAACTTGTGGAGATTAAGGTATCTACACTAAGTTTGCTTCGAAGCTCAATGAATGATCTTCTAGGAAGGGGCTTTGTGAAGATGTCAGCCAGTTGCTGAGATGCAAGAATGTGACGAGTCTCTATCAAACCCAATGCTACTTGTTCTGGTACTGGAACCAGTGTCCATGTATCTAACATATGTATGTTACCTATCTCTTTTGAGGCAGACTCATTCCAACCAGGGTGTTGATAGCCTCTGCAATGTTTTTAGGAACTTTAGCAGCATACTTGGAGGTAAGTAGAGCATACCTAGTGTTGGTTGTTGAATGCCAGACTTTCCTCTTGTCTGCATAGGACGAGTGTTAGCTGTAGGAGGTACCTTGTGTTGAGGAATCTTTTCAGCTGGATGAGGATCCTCAATCTGTTCCAACTGATCATGTACTCCTTCATCTTCTGCAACCTCTTCTGTAGGTTCTGTTGAAAGAGGAAGAGAACGTATTACTTGAGAAGTAACTGGGTCTTCTGTTGTTGAAGTAGCCATCTGCCAAGCTCAAAGAATTGCAGTTTTATACTTCGGAACAAGAGACTGATACTGGTCTTTGTAGGTTAGACATTCTTCATTAAACATCACATTTCTTGAGAAATAAACCTTCCCCGTTGGTGGGTAAAGGCACCTATATCCTTTGTAGTTAGAGCAGTATCCTAGGAACACACACTGCAGTGAACGAGGCTCAAACTTGTGTGCAGTCATACGCCTGAGATACGGATAGCACGCAGACCCAAACACTCGCAAGGAAGTATAATCTGGTTTCTCCTTGTAGAGTAGCTCATACAGACTGCAGTTGTCAAGTTTTAGGGAGGGAAGTAGATTAGCCACATATCTAGCTGTAATGAATTCTTCCAACCAGTATTGTAGTGGCATGTGGGAGTGGAACATCATAGATAAGGCGAGTTTAGTGATGTGCCTGTGCTTGCGCTCTACAGTCTCATTTTGCTCTTGTGTATAGGGACAAGACAGACGGTGCTGTATCCCACATTTCTGTAGATGATGTTTGAATTGAGTACTAGTGAATTCACCACTTCCATCAGTTTGATACTATTTTATCTTGGTGGTAAATTTGTTTTCAACAAGCTTTTGAAATGCTATAAAGACCCCAAAAACTCTGATTTTGCACGGAGAGGATAAAGCCAAGTAAAGTGAGTGTGATCATCCACAAACACAGCATAGTATTTGAACCCTTTGGGTGGCTACAACTGGTGAAGGACCCCATAGATTACAATGTATTCGATCTATGGCCTTATCAACATGACTACTAGAATAAAGAAACTGCAATCTACTGCTCTTCCCCATCTGGCAAGGCTGACACACGGGGGACGATCTGCTCTTATTCACTAGAATCTACTTGCTGGTTTTAAGTTGTTGAAGAATGCTGGAATGAGCTAACCAATGGTGCCACAGTTCTTCCGAAGCTGCAACATTCTTGTTTGAGTAGTAGGCATCCAACACATGATTCTTCAACATATATAATCCATTATTTCATGGTCCCTTTGACACCACTCTCTGCTTTTGGAGATCAATGATAAAGACATTAGTAGAATCAAAGAAAACTCCACAAGGGTAATCTTCACACAGCCTAGATACATATAATAGCGATTTCTTTATATCAGGGCAAACTAGTACTTTGTCTAGTGAGATAGTACCTGAAGCAGAGGTGATTGTCATGGAACCAACATGAGTGATTGGAAGATATGCACCATCTCCAACCATTACAGCATGAGCACCTTCATACGGGTGGACTTCCTACAGGTTACTTGTAGAGGCAGTGATATGAGCAGAAGCTCCGGAATCATGATAATAGTCCTTTCCTGATTCAGCAGCTACACGAAGGGAAGCATGGGCCTCTGCACTTTGGTAGTTTTTGTCGAAACGATTGTAACACTTAAGTCCAGTGTGACCTATACGACCACATATTTGGCATGTTGGTCTTTCCCCCTGAATGTTAGCTGAGGACTGATGTTGAGTGAAACCTCTGCCTTTTGTGATGTAACCACCTCTTCCTTGTGAATAGCTCAATCTCACACATACTCTGTGTTGAGGGTTGTAGGACGGAGTGGTGTATTTGACTTATTTTTTACCTTCTTTCGTCTGAGCAGTGTATGCAAGGTGCAGTGTGATTCTGCTTGCATCTTCATAGGACTTGAGTTTGGCATCAAACCCTTGAACTTCCGAGATGACATCGGGGAAGGTTGGTGGTGGAAACTTTGACAATGAGCTCTGGATTACCGTTGTGATGGGATCATATTCTTTGCTTAGACCGCTCAGAAACCCAAAAATTTTCATGGACTCTTCAACTGGTTTCTCTATAGCACTCAATGAATCACAGATGTTCTTAAACTCTCTACAGTATTCAGACAGAGTCTTGTCTTTCTTAGTAACTGGCAGAGAAAACTCTCTAGAGAGGGAGCTTTTTTTGAAGTTCTTTGCTAACGACAAACAAAATTTTCTTGACGTGGGAAGGGTGTGAACAGAGCCTAGTACTTCCTCATACAGGGTTCCATAGATCCAAGAACGTACTAGTTGGCCAGTGCAGAACCAGTGTTCGAATTGTGGGTTGGGTTGTTTCCTTTGATGTTGACGCCATATCGGACCACTATGCGAACCAGAGGAGGTGGAGCAGTAGTTCCATTGACGAAGCCGAGAAGTTTCACTTGACAGAAGAGATTCAAACTGGGTTTTCCAAAGAAAATAATTGCTATCATTGAGCTTCAATGTAACAGAGTTCAAGACATGGATGTGCTCGGAAAGGGGTAAGGGTTTAGAAGATCTGCCATTAACACATGTTAAGGTTAGAATGGCTTTGATACTGTATGAATCTGAGAGAAACGAACGATGGGATTGTGAAAAACGGAATATATCCAGGGACTCACCACAAGGTTCGACCAATTGGCTATCCTTGGTAAAATTACAGACCATGAAGATCAAGTGGAAGCTATTCTTGAAGGATTGCCAAAAGAGTACAAATCTGTTGTGGATCAAACAGAAGGCAGAGACGTTCTCCCATCAATCATGGAACTCCACGAGAAGCTGCTCAATCATGAGGCCAAACTCTTATCATCAACTCAGCCAGCCTCATTCCCTATCAGTGCCAACAACAACAAAAACCGGTACAATAGCAACAATAACTCTTGGAGAAATGCAAACCAAACACAGTGGCAGAACCAGAATTTTCAGCGAAACAATGGTTCAAGAGGTCCAAGTCCATACCTAGGGCGCTGTCAACTCTGCAGCATCCAAGGTCACTCTGCAAAGAGATGTCCTCAACTCCAGTCATCATGATCCAACAACTCTCCTGGCTTGCTTCCAACACCATCGTACTCTCCCATGCCGTGGCTAGCACCTCGTGCGAATCTGGTCAGAACCACACCAACGACTTCTAACAATCCCTGGGTACTAGACTCTGGTGCAACACACCATATTACATCAGATTTGCAGAATCTATCTCTTCATCCGCCATACAATGATAGAGAAGATGTGGTCCTCGGCAATGGTTCTTCCATCCCCATCTCACAAATCGGTTTTGGCTTTCTCTCAACACCACCTAAACATTTATCTTTAGTCGATATCCTTTATGAGATTCAGAAAAACTTACTTTCTATATACCGTCTCTGTAATACTAACCATGTTTCTGTCAAATTCTTCTCTTCCCACTTTCAGGTGAAGGATCTTAGCTCGGGGGCCCAATTACTCGAAGGTCATACTAATGGAGAGCTCTATGAGTGGCATGTCTCGAAACCTTCCCCAACATAACTCCTCACCTCATAAAACGCCAAAACAACACCCTCGGTATGGCATTCAAGGCTAGGCCACCCATATCTACCAGTTCTTAAATTTGTTATTTCCAAGTTTTCTTTACCTATTTCTTCATCTCTGTCTCAGATTTTTCATGCAACGATTGCTTTATTAATAAGAGCCCCCGTCTTCCTTTCTCAGAAACATCTATAACCTCTTCTCGCCTGCTCGAAATCATATTTACTGATGTCTGGTCCTCACCAACAACTTCTATTGACAATTCAAATATTATCTTTTCCTCGTCGATCACTTTAGCCTTCACATATGGCTTTACCCTCTTCAATACAAATCCCAAGTCAAAGACACATTTATCCGCTTCAAAGCTCTCGTTGAGAACAAATTTCAAACAAAAATATCAACTCTCTTCTCTGACAATGGAGGAGAATTCATAGCTCTTTGAGACTTTCTCTCTTCCAATGGGATTACTCATCTCACATCACCTCCTCACACTCCACAACACAACAGCCTCGCAGAATGACGACATCGCCAAATCGTTGAGACAGGTCTATCTATCTTAAACCATGCTTCAAGCCCTCATTCCTTTTGGCCATATGCTCTCTCAACTACTGTTTACCTCATTAACAGACTTCATACACCCAACCTCTCTCAAAAATCTTCATTCCAAATTCTATTCAAAACAGATGCCATCTACTCAAAACTCAAAATATTTGGTTCCCTATGTTATCCTTGGCTAAGACCATACAACACCAACAAACTCCAACCTAAATCCATCCCATGTGTCTTTCTCGGGTATTCTTTAACCCAAAGCGCCTATTTTTGCTTCGATCCTCAAACCCAACAACTGTACACTTCCAGACATGTATAGTTCGATGAAACTCAGTTCCCGTATCCTTGCCTTGCTCAAACACCAAACTCAGCTCCTGAATATTCATCATCTAACCCTTATCTGCCCATTCTTCAGACTGAGACGCCACTCACAGAGACTCCTCCAACTTCGTTATCGCCCCCAGGCTCGGATTCTTCACCAACACCACAGTCTGCCTCGTCTCCATCGCAGGAAGAAAGCACGACATAAACAAGCCCAACACCACATGTTCCAAATCCCCAACCCGGCCCATCAACCATATCACCAAATGATGAGTCCCAATCCTCAAACAGCCCAAACAGAAACCACATCACCTTCAGCCCAATCCAAATCCCCAACCAACGCAGAGACAAATCCACTTCCATCCCCACAACCACTTTCTTCCCCAATACCACCACCACAACCAATACACCCGAAAAACAATCATCGGATGCAAACCCGCTCCAAAGCTGGCATTTCGAAACACAATACCAAATACACCCTACTCTCATCTACTCAAAACTAAACTCACAGAGAACCAAGAACCATTACTGAGGCCATGAAAGATGTCAGATGGCGTAACGCAGCAACAGCAGAATTTAATGCTCATGTCCAGAATCACACATGGGATATTGTTCCACCATCACCAGAACAAAATTTGGTTGGTAACAAATGGATTTTCACTGAAAAATTTCTCGCATATGGACACTTGACAAGTACAGAGCCAGACTCGTCGGGAAAGGCTTTCACCAACAACCCGGAATCGACTATGCTGAAACGTTCAGTCCAGTAATAAAATCAACAACAATCCAGATTGTTCTTGGTGTAGCAGTTTCACATGACTGGAAAATAAGACAAATGGATTTGAACAACGCCTTTTTACAAGGTATTCTCACGGAAGATGTCTTCATGCGACAGCCACAAGGTTTCATTGATCCGGACAGACCTCATCATGTCTGTCATCTCAGAAAAGCTCTCTACAGTCTCAAACAGGCTCCACGAGCCTGGAACCTCGAGCTCAAGAACAATTTGCTTCAAATTGGCTTCACTAACTCTCTAGCAGACACTTCTCTGTTCATTCTCAGGAAAGTTACGTCCATCATATAAATTTTGATTTATGTCTATGATATAATAATGATAGGGAATGATGATCTATTAGCCGGGTTTAGTTTACGGTTATTGTAAATATAAATTAGCTGGTTTAGTTTGGTTTAGTATATCGTATATATACTTGTAAATGACACTTTGTACAGCTAAGAACATTTTGGGAAATAACAAACTTCTTTTACATTTCCTCTTCGTCTATGTTCTCTAATATGGTATCAGAGCAATTTCAGCTCGTTTTCTCTGATTTTTCTCATTTTTCTTCGATTTCATCATAGATTCGTGAAGATCCAGCTGAATCTGAGTTTCGATTGAAGTTTTCGAGTGGAAGTTTCATCGCTATCGGTGATTTTTTCGTTCTTTTGAGGATTCGGTGATTAGATCTACATTATGACGAAACAAGGAAGGAAGATGAAGACTCGAAACACGGTTTCTGATTCGGAAACATCAGCGATGAAGCATCGATCACAAATTCCAGTAAACGAAGATGACGAACCTGAAGATGTGATCTCTCCGCCTCAGAACTTTTCGATGAATCGTGTTGCGAAAGGATCGACTTATTCTGGTATACAATCAATCGATAACACTCACAGTCCATTTTTCTTGCATTCAGGAGATCATCCAGGTTTAGTTATTGCGAACCAAACACTAGATGGAACGAACTACAATAACTGGTACATTGCGATGAGGATGAGTCTAGATGCTAAGAACAAAATTGGTTTTGTTGATGGATCATTGATTAGACCAGATCATAGTGATCCTGTTTTCAAGATTTGGAGTAGATGTAATAGCATAGTCAAATCTTGGTTGCTGAACACTGTGAACCGTGAGATATATGATAGTATATTGTACTATGAAGATGCTGTTGAGATGTGGGATGATTTGTATTCAAGGTTTAGAGTAAGCAATTTGCCACGGAAGTATCAGTTGGAACAAGCTATTGCAACACTCAAGCAAGGTTCTATGGATTTATCTGCCTATTATACGAAGAAGAAGACTCTTTGGGAGCAGTTATCCAACACGAGAGTAACCACAGCAAGAAGATGCAACTGTGATCATGTTAAAGAACTATTGAATGAAGCGGAAACAAGTCGGATTATTCAGTTTCTCATGGGATTGAATGAGAACTTCGCTAACATTCGTGGTCAGATACTGAACATGAAGCCAAGACCAAGTTTACCTGAAATCTACAACATGTTAGATCAGGAGGAGAGTCAACGAATTGTCGGTTCTAACCAGAGGCTGAACCTTCCTCCAGCAGCTTTTCAAGTGCAAGACTCTGTGGTCACTGATCAGAATCAAATTCTATTGACTCATGGTGGTTTTCAAAAGCTTAAGTGTTCTTACTGTTCTCGACTTGGTCATACAGTTGATAAATGTTACAAGAAGCATGGTTTTCCTCCTGGATTCAAAGGAAAGAAACCTTCTCATGTCGCTTCTACTAACATGGCAGTTACTCAGTCTTCCGTGATGAATGAAAAGGATAAGTTTGAAGAAGTTTCTGGTGATAAGATGTCCAAAGATCAGATCCAGACGATGATTTCTTACTTGAGTTCTCAACTCCAATCCAACAGTGTTACATCTGCAACTGATAAAGCAAGTGCTTCTACATCAACCACTGTCCCTGTAGTCTCTCAGATTACAGGAAACCTTTCCGGTAATTTCATTTCTCTATACAATCATTCTTATCATGACATGCTTGTTTCTTCCACTTCTAAAGAAACAGATGTGTCTCTTAGAGCTTGGATCATAGACTCAGGAGCTACTCATCATGTTAGTCATGATAGGACTTTGTTTTCGGGTTACACATCCTTAGATCATACTTATGTCACCCTTCCAAATGGATATACTGTCACAATAGTTGGTGTAGGATGCATTCGTTTGACAAACACTATCACCTTGTTTGATGTTTTATACATTCCTGAATTCAAATTCAACTTACTGAGTGTTAGTGTGTTAACCAAAACCTTGAACTCTGAAGTATCTTTCACTACTAATGATTGTATTATTCAGGAACTTACTCAGGAATTGATGATTGGTCAAGGTAGTCAAGTGGGCAATTTATACGTTTTGTATATCAATAATAATCATGAGTTTGTCTTGTTCAAAGGTATGTCTTCTGTTTCTCTTGTTGTTGATTCGCATACTTGGCACAAAAGGTTAGGTCATCCATCTCAGTCTAAAGTTGATCAATTGTATGATGTTTTAAACCTTTCCAAAGCTAATAAAACTCATACTGATTTGTGTCATGTTTGTCATTTATCAAAACAGAAACATATTTCTTTCAAACCTAGACATAACATGAGTAAGACTGCTTTTGCATTACTTCACATTGACACTTGGGGGCCTTTCTCAGAACCAACTATAGATGAGTCTAAGTATTTCTTGACTATTGTCGATGACTTTAGTAGAGCCACTTGGGTTTTCTTGTTGCGTGCCAAGTCTGATGTGCTTAGAATCTTTCCTGATTTCATTAAAATGGTTGAGAATCAATACAATACTACTGTGAAAGCTGTAAGGTCAGATAATGCTAATGAACTAAAATTCACTGAATTTTATGCTGCTAAAGGCATCATATCTTATCATTCATGTCCTGAAACTCCTGAACAAAATTCTGTGTTTGAAAGAAAACATCAACATATTTTGAATGTTGCTAGAGCTTTATTGTTTCAATCGCATGTTCCTTTGAAGTTTTGGGGTGATTGTGTGCTCACTGCTGTTTTTCTCATCAATAGATTACCATCCTTAGTGTTAGGAAATGTTACTCCTTTTGAGAAATTGACTGGAAAGAAACCTGAGTATATGGCTTTAAAAACGTTTGGTTGTTTGTGCTATGCTAGTACTTCTCCCAAGAATAGACATAAGCTGGATCCTAGAGCTAGGGCATGTGTCTTTCTAGGTTATCCGTCCGGTTACAAAGGTTATAAGCTACTAGACATAGAGACACATTCTGTTTCTATTTCAAGGCATGTCATGTTTCATGAGGATATTTTTCCTTTTGCATCATCAACACTTCGTGATGATGTCAAAACTTTCTTTCCTCATTCCATTTTTCCTGCTAATCCTGATGTTCTGTTCTCTGAACAAACATCTTCTGATACACATCCTCATCAAGATGTGTCATCTTCTTCGGCTACCCTTCCCCTAGGGAGTCGACCTACCCGTACAAAGAAACAACCTTCAAACCTGCAGGACTTTCATTGTTATAATATCTCTCCTACCCACACTACACCTTACCCAATAGCCAACTACGTTTCATATTCTTCTCTGTCTGCACCATTTCAAGCTTTTATCAACTCTATCACCAAAATCAAAGAACCACAGAAATACAAAGAAGCCTTGCTGGACAAATTGTGGCGTAATGCTATGGGTGAAGAGATTGGTTCACAAGAAAGAACTCATACTTGGAGCATTTGTTCTTTACCACCTGGAAAAACACCTATTGGTTGCAAGTGGATCAACAAAGTCAAGTATAATCCTGATGGTACAGTGGAGAGATACAAGAGTAGATTGGTGGGTCAAGGATATACACAAGAAGAAGGTGTGGATTATCAAGAGACTTTTTCTCCTGTTGCCAAGTTGTCCACTGTTCGTATTTTGATTGACATTGCAGCTAAAATGAAGTGGTCTCTCACTCAACTGGATATCTCTAATGCATTCTTAAATGGTGATCTTGATGAAGAGATATATATGAAGCTTCCTCCTGGTTATGAAGAGATAACAGGAATCACTTGTCCACCTAATGCTGTTTGCAGACTTCATAAATCTCTGTATGGACTGAAACAGGCGTCTCGGCAATGGTATTTGAAGCTTTCATCAACCATGTTACATATGGGATTTCGGAAATCTCATCATGATCACACATTATTTGTCAAGAGTGTTGGGGATAGATATATGGCAGTCTTGGTATATGTAGATGACATCTTAGTTGCGAGCAACAATGATGATGCTGTGAAGGAGTTTGTTGGAAATCTGGAGTCTTATTTTAAACTTCGCAATCTTGGAGAAGCCAAGTATTTTTTGGGACTGGAGTTAGCAAGATCAGCATAAGGCATTTCGGTGTGTCAAAGGAAATATACTCTCGAGTTATTGGATGATACTGGATTCCTTGGTTGTAAACCATCATCTATACCTCTAGATCCTACTGTTCGATTTCTCCAAAGACACAATACCACCTACAGATGGTTCTAAAGTGGTTCATGACATGGGTGCTTTGTTGCCAGATCCCAAAGTTTATCGGAAATTAATGGGCAGATTGATGTATTTGGCTATCACACGTCCGGATATAGCTTATACTCTGACTAAGCTGTGCCAGTACTCTTCTTGTCCTAGAGAAGCTCACCTTCAAGCAGTTCATAAGCTTCTTCGTTATCTCATAGGAACGGTGGGTCAAGGACTGTTCTATGCTGCTGATGGGATTTTTGACCTACGCGGTTTTGCTGATGCTGACTGGGGATCATGTCCGGATTCGCGCAAATCTATCACTGGGTATGCTATGTTTTTGGGTGATTCCTTAGTGTCTTGGAAGTCCAAGAAACAGAGAACTGTATCTCGTAGTACAGCGGAAGCAGAATTCAGGGCATTGGCTGATGCATCATGTGAAATTGAGTGGATCACTCGTGTTATGACAGATCTATTACTGCCTCTGCCTATGCCTACTCATCTATATGGTGATAACACAGCTTCTTTGCATATTGCAAATAATTCTGTGTTCCATGAGAGAACTAAACATGTGGAGTTAGACTGCTACATGATTAGGGAAAGGACTGATAGTGGTTTGATCAAGACAATGCACGTTCGTACGCACAATCAACTCGCGGATGTCTTGACAAAAGCCTTGTATCCTGCTCCTTTCCGAGAGCTCATTGGCAAGATGGGAGTTCTCGACTTATACTCACCTCCATCTTGACGGGGGGTATTAGTCGGGTTTAGTTTACGGTTATTGTAAATATAAATTAGCTGGTTTAGTTTGGTTTAGTATATCGTATATATACTTGTAAATGACACTTTGTACAGCTAAGAACATTTTGGGAAATAACAAACTTCTTTTACATTTCCTCTTCGTCTATGTTCTCTAATACTTCTTTTACATTTTCTCTTCGTCTATGTTCTCTAATATGATCGTCTTCTGAAACATACCATCAAAGCCTTCTCCGAGAGATTCTCAACAAAGGATATGGGAGACTTGCACTACTATCTGGGAATAGAGGTCAAGCACACAGCCTTGGGACTTCACCTGTCCCAAAAGAAATATATCACAGACTTTCTACGCCGTACCAATATGATTAATGCTAGAACAGTGTCAACTCCAATGGCCACTTCACCAAAACTCACAATCAAATCTAGCACCAAACTACAAGATCCTACAGAATACAGAGGCGTCATTGGTAGCTTACATCATCTTGCCTTCACTCAGCCAGATATATCTTTCGCAGTCAACAAGCTGTCCTAGTACATGCACACTGCAACCATGGATCATTGGCAGGCAGCAAAAAGAATTCTCTGCTACTTGGCAGGAACATCTACACACGGAGTCTTCCTTTCACGTCAGCAATTTGAACCTGTTCATGCCTTCTCAGATGCTGATTTGGCCGGTTATCTTGATGACTGTATCTACAAATGCATATGTTGTGTATCTTGGCAAACAACCTATATCTTGGTCTTCCAAGAAACAGAAATCAGTGGCACGATCGTCTACTGAAGCCGAATATAGGTCAGTCGCAAACACATCGTCTGAGGTTCATTGGGTTTGTTCCGTCTTGGCAGAAATTTTGGTATTCAAATACCATCACCACCAACGATCTACTGCGATAACATTAAAGCCACCTATCTCTGCGCCAATCCAGTCTTTCATTCCCGGATGAAGCACGTTGCTTTGGACTATCATTTTATCAGGAATCAAATTCAAACTGGTACAATGCGTTGATTTCATGTCTCTACGAAGGATCAACTCACAGATGCCCTGAAAAAGCTTCTATCATGCGCGCAATTTCATACACTGACAAGCAAGATTTGAGTGTCAAAAGCCCCTCCATCTTGAGGGGGCATATCACGGAGAACTATAGAAAGGAAGATACTAGACTTAAGCAAGTATGGAAACAAGATTATTCTCTGTAAATGTTGTGACTAAAATTATGTAAAACCTAGTGTCTCCATTGCTGTATATATTCACTGTAATCATAGAGATCAATATATAACACAATTAATAAAGTCTATAGAGATGATCATTTTGTATGCTTATTTGCTCTTTTATTATCATATTTCCAAGTTTTAGCTTTGGAATAAGGACACACAGTCCTTTGTCCATTGGAAAAACTCTAACTCTTCCAATGGAGTTTATGAACTCAGGTTCTTCAATATTAATAACTTCCAGATTCATTATGTCGAAATCTGGTTCAAGGGTATCTTTCCCTGGGGTTGTGTTGATGGCCGATAGAGAAAAGCCTATTACAGACTCCACGGCACATTTAACTATCAGCACCAATGGAAGCCTTCTCTTATTCAATGAAAAAGCTGGTGTTGTGTGGTCTAACGAAAAAACTTCTCCATCTGAAGGGTCTCGTGCAGAGTTTTCAGATGAAGGAAATCTTACTATCACAGACAATGTTTTGGGAAGAAAGCTTTGGGAGAGTTTTGAGCAGCTTGGTGATACTCTGCTGCCTTTCTCACCTTTGACATATAATCTGGCCACCAGTGAGAAGCGAGTGTTGACCTCTTAGAAAAGTTACACTGATCCATCGCCTGGTTACTTTGTGGCCAAGATTACACCGCAAGAGCCCTCACAAGTGTTAACTATGAGAGGGTTGATGTTGGCGTCAAAATTGGTTACGATGGAATCAATGTTGGAAACCTACCGGAAAATACGTTCTTTGTGCAAGAAAGAGATAATGTCTCGGAAAAAGGAGAATGGAAAAAATCGAGGTCAAATCTTGACTGACCACAAAGGAGTGGTTTGCAAAAATAAGTTGTCAGGAAGAGTTTCTCAAAAGACCGCGAGTAAACGTATCCCCAAACGACAATACGACGAAACAACTAGAAGACTTGATCATCTAAATCCCTAGACGGAGAGGATGTTCGAGAAAGACGTCCAGCTTGCCGAACGGGTAAATCAAGACACATCGGCCGACCAACTCGCCGTACGGCGAGTTGGACGTAACGACATGAGCAACTCACCGTATGGGCGAGTTGGACGGCACAGACCAACCAACTCGCTGTACGGGCGAGTTGGATGGCGCAACATGACCAAAACGCCCGTACGGCGAGTTTGACTTGTCCAACTTGCCGTACGGGCGGGTTGGACGGCATGGACTAACCAACTCGCCCGTATGGCGAGTTGGACGTCACAACACGACCAACTCGCACGTACGGCGAGTTGGAAGGCATGACACGACCAACTCGCCAGGCGGGGGAGTTAGGTGGCACGAGCAATCCGACTCTCTCGTTCGGCCAGCCGGATCAATCAATTCATTTTCACCTCGTCCTCGGTAACTCCCTCTTTCGATGATTGATCGAACTTATCTTTGTTCTGTCTCGATCTGGATAGACATTGGAACTTTATCGAAATAACTTGTTTTCTCGAGAAAGGATTGGGATGATCGAATGGGACGGTAACGGTTAACTAAACACTAGTGGCATACACCCCATACGAAAGATCTTAACTCTCAGACGACGTCATCCTAGCAATGCTCTTTCGGTAAAATCGTAGAACCGCCTAAGTCAGAAAACGGCCCGATGAGGTCTAAAGCTAGGCTAAAGGCGCACTCGCGATTTTATCTGAAATCAAGCCCAAACTTTGTGACGCTTTATCTTCTGTTTTGCATGAAGGGGTAAATGTTAAGTTCGGAAGATAAATGTCAAGATCGAAGGATAAATGTTAAGTTTCCGAAGATAATCATGAAGATCAAGAAAAAAAAAATTCCGCGAAGCGATAAATTCGACCAAGGGCAGAAGGGAAAGAGCAAACCGCCTCTAGAGGAGTATATAAGGACTTCAGGGGTGATGATGCTGTAGACACACGAAAATCCCCACTCAGAGCAAACATATCTTAGCACTTAGAGCATTTAGGCAACTTTCCGTTTTTGTTATTCGAGCTGCGACTCAACTAAGGATTTACAGTCATAGGTCTCGCCGACAGATCTCATAGCCGGGGATCCTATCCTGTTGTAAACGCTCATACGCAAATTTGGAATAAGACATCTATTTGCTCTTCGATTCTTAATTTTTCGATATTTACTTTGTATTCTGACTGATTGGCGTGTGGTTTAGCAGATATCTGGGACCTCTGGGAAACTAGGGTTTACCATGCATTCCTAATTCAACGGAAATCGACAGTGAAAATTTTGGTTCCCACAGTTTGGCGCTAGAAGGAGGCAGGGGGGTACGGATCAATCTAACTCTCAGAAATCAACACTCAGTCAAACCATGTCGGATCTCAACAACCAACAGCCTCGTGACTATATTGTCCTCGACAAAAAAGTTGAAAACACTCCAGCGACAAACGTTACTGCGGTCAACGCCGACGCAAACACCGCAGCGTTCGAGGAGGTGAAGAAGATGTTCTCAACTTTTGAGAAGAAGTCGGTAGAACAGGATAAGGTCATGAACTCCCTTGATAAACAGGTTTAAACCCTCACAGCGAGGAACATGGCCATCTTTCCGTGTGGAACAACCCAAATCCGCGGAGGAAGACCCGACTTTGCAACACCTTTGGACCCGTCTGACAACGCGCAAGGCAAACCGTCCAGACAAAACCCTGACGAAGTGACCCCCGCACCAACACAGAAAAACCCGGGAGACCTTCCTCCTATCGAGGAAGATAAAGAAGGAGGAGAAATCAAACGTGTCGACGTGGAGTCTAGCAGTCACTCCGAACCTACTAACGAAGACGCAAACATACATCCGCGCTGCACAAGGAGTTGAGTAGCTTCGGACGAATCCCAGTTCGACAACCCTATGAACGAAGACCAAAACTTTGTATTATTTGCTTCAAAGACCCTCGAAGGCACCCACGGCATTGGACATCTATATAAGTCCCCTATAAGCCGTTTGTACTCTTTTACGCATGATATAAAACTTAAACTTTTCCTAGTAAAAACCCTAAGAGATCTAGCAGGAACTCGCCTCTCTTTGCCTTGTGAGACCAAAACCTCCACGGCCAAGAGTTTGTGTTGTATCATGAGTCTTCCATCCCTCGTGTGGTGCACTTCATTCCATCAATTCCTAGTTCACCCGGATCCTTTTGGTTGATTAGATCAGTCCAAAACATCCACCCTCTTGTACATCGACTCTCTCTCTCTCTCTCTTGCCTCGGATCCTATAAGCCTTTGTCAGCCTAGGCTTGTATCAATCACCTAAGCCGCTAACCGGTTTCTTTGGGACGACGTTAATGAACCTTGGATCGGTCAAATTACCCATTGCGGCAAAGGAAGTCACCAAGATCGTCGATTTCGCGGTCATCGACCACCCGACCATCTACAACGTCATCATGGGCACGCAATGGCTAAATGCCATGAAGGCAGTCCCATCGATTTATCACTTAGGCGTTAAGTTCCCAACTCATAACGGTATTGCGGTGAGTTGGGGTTTCCAGAAGCAATCGAGATGCTCCTTTCTGGCCGGGCCAAAGCTAAGACAAATCACGAACACCGCGATGACAAAGGCCAAGCGCCCGAGGATAGCCCAGGCATCATCCGAAAGTACTTTGGGAAAGGACGACCCAGACCCGTCTATTCTAGCAACAGCCAGCAAACATCCAGTTCCAGTGCCTGACGCGTCCATCCCATCAAAGAAGACAAGTCCAACAGAAGACGTTGACTCAGCAACTGACGCAGTCGACACAAACACAATGGCCGAGTAAACAGACTGGCCCAAAAAATAGAACTACGAGATGGCTTGATCCTCGAAGGAGGTATGTAGGCAGCTCGTCAAAAGACGAGATCAGGTATCCCCCTCTCTAAAAAGGGGGGAGTGGGTACATATACGAACACTCGTATATTCCCACATTCAGAAATAAATTTTTGAATTTTTCATTGTACTCGAGATTTTCAATACTTTTTCGACAATAAAGACTTCTTTATAAATTCGTAAATTGCCTATCATCCCGCAAAGAAACACTATGTTATACATCCATACACGAGCAAAACAATTATCGCAAATTCCACAAACGGAAACTCGCCAAAAATTGTTCTGCCTCAAAACGGATCAACTCTACACCATCTTATCTCGGTCAAACCATTGATTCCCGACCAAAGCACGAGATCCTGGTTCCATATTCTCAAATCGTTACTTACGCAAAGTGAGTTTTCGAAAAAATAGGCGAGAAGTCGTCTAAATTTTTGAGAATACACCCCTACTCCATTCGCAACTACAAAACACTCGGCAATTGGCCCCGCCGATCCTCTCACATCCGACTAGGATAAACAACGCTCTATAAAAGAAATTCAAAATTTTGGTCAGCACTTTCGGGAGACTTAAAAATTGTCCCTAAAGAGATGCTCGACTCCGACCAGATAAGTCATACAAGCCGAGAACCTATCGCGGACTTTAAATCGGAACGGAGTCAGGTTAAAATCAAAACAGGCAAAATGAAAGCCGATTAGTCATTGCAAAGCCTTAAACAGAAAGTAAACCTAGGTATTGCCCTAAACCCAACACACTGGTCTCTAACGTCTCAAGGCATGATATCAAAAAGATACGAGATCCTAAAATCATGTCTCTTCATCAGTATCTAAATGTTCTTGAAACTTCAAAAACTCCTCAAACATCCCGCACGAACAACGAATAGGATGATCGGCAAGAAATGGAGGAAGTCGAGATGACAACTCGAGTTTTCTTTCTACACTAAAAAAATTCCAAACATCTTTCTCAAAACACCCACTTATCATAACAATCACTTTCCAAAGGAAAGCTGATAAAAGATAGGGATTCAAGGCCACACACGGCCGATCCCGCTACATACGACAATAGTCGGCCGACAGCAAACAAAACTGAAACGTACAATAATTTAGAAGAGAGCATTTTCGAATCAGTCGCGACCTCGCGATTACTCATCAAAATAAAAGCACCGGGTCATCGATCTACTGAGTGAATAGTCGTTGACATTCAGAGGAGACTTCAGCTGGATTACCTCACCCGTCTCGTCGGCATTCCCCGCCTCGGCCTCCACCATGTCGGTAGAAACAGGAATCGGAACCCACTGTTACCAAATCCTCTCCTCGATCTGAGGAATCGCAAAGTCCATATCCCTCTCGTTCATGCGCCCGGTCTGCCTCGCATATTCAGCACCGAAAGAATAATCAGGAGCCTGCGTGAGGTATAGCCCGCCCACAGCGCCGCGGCACTCGCGATAATCCTCAAAGTCCTTGTAACCCTTCGTAAGCTCCTCGAATTCATGCGAGAACCTTTCGTGACGGGTTTTCATGACTTCGGCCATTTCTCTCTTCCCTCGCCTATAGGCACGACGAACCTCCGTCGCGACCGAATCCCTCTCACGATGACGGGAACTTTCCAACTCACCTCTCAGACGAGCAATCTCATTATTGGCTGTCTCAGCCCTGAACTGAGCCATGCGTGCCTCCTGGCAGCTCGCGTCAAGTGCTCGGTTCATCATAAGGAGACCCTGCGAAGTATCTCGAAGTCAAGAAAAATTTCGTCCTCAAAAAAGAATAATAAAAACTTACCCCGTTGACCATCCTCGATGCTTGGGTAAACTCTGGGGCCTCACTAGATCCACCTGCGCCCAGAGGATAATTAAAACCAAGCAGCTCATCAAGATCGTCCTGTTCACCACTACTCCCGCCTACCTGACTGTTTAGGTAATCTTTTTAGTATATTATCTAAGGAGCACTGCTCGTTAGCCACTTCATCCTCGACAACGACGTGTTTTTCCTTCCGAGTCCTTGGTCTTTCTTCTCTAGTGTGAACCACGCACGGAACAAATCCGTCCATGGACGCCTCCGATCCTTCCTCAACCGGCAGATCTGGCTGGTACCAAAAACGGTGGGGAGCAACGGCGCGACAGACCCTTTTTGGGTTAAACGTTGCCCAAAAGCATGGGCGACCGCGAAGCAAGTCTCGGATGGTAACCAACCCGTCTGGACTCGGAGGGAAAAGTTTGGTCTCTGAAAATGAAACGTAAACAAAACGTATTAAAAAGAAAAGAAAAAAGGGGCTACACTTGACCAAGGATACCTTTCAGACCCCATCTAGTCCTAAAGACGGAGAGGCCGTTTGCTTCTACAGACACATCGTCAATGCGAACAAAAAAGAAATGCTTCTGCCATTCATGATAGTTCGACACAAAGTCGCTTATGATCGTCATCCCCGACCAGGGCCTCAACTGAATTATGGATGACTTCTCGACTGGTATAAGCAAGGCGTCGAGATGGTTGGCGTCGAGGATTATACCCAACTCGTAACTCAGCACGAGAATCCCGACAATATGCTGTAAACCACGCAAGTTTATCTGACTAATGGATATCTTGGAACAATCGAGAAGTCGTGCTATGACCTCGGGAATAGGAAACCACAAATGACATTGCTCAGGTACACCTCGTAACAGGTAAGGTAACCCTCGGGCGGAAACTCAGCGACCTCTCCAGCCTCCGGAAGACAAAACTCGACTGATCCAGAGTCTCGGCAATGGCTCTGGATGGTATCCAGCCCATTCGGACAGGTTTTGCTTGGACAACCCTCTACGGGGTTGGCACAAAACCAAGGCAAAGCCTACCAGGTCTGGGGGGTCTCACGTCTCCCTTGGCCTCCCAATACGCCTCGGCTTCTTCAAGATCGACCGAGTGAGCCGAGAATTCCACCTTTGGCACATCATCATTGCATTGCGAGCTGGAACCATCGGGGACAGAACGGTCATCACGAGACTTCGAGGGAACCTTTCTTCTCGAATACATAACTTTCTTTTTACCAAAGGAATGAAGGAGAGGAGAAAATCTTTTGATTCTTAGAAAAGTTTGTGGAAATGTGTAAGTGAAGAATTTGTAAAACCACTCCACATACTTATAGAAGAAAGGATTCACTATTTCACAGACGTCGGATTCCGACTAATTCATCCAATATGCTTAAAACGCTCGCAAGAGCATCACAGTTCTGACGAGTTGGGGGCTAACTGTTGGGGTCAAAATTGGTTACGAAAGAATCAACGTCGGAAACCTACCGGAAAATACGTTCTTTGTATAAGAAAGAGATAATGTCTCGGAAGAAGGAGAATGGGAAAAATCGAGGTCAAATCTCGACTGACCACAAAGGAGCGGTATGCACAAATAAGTCGTAAGGGAGAGTTTGTCCAAAGACCGCGATTAAACGTATCCCCGAACGACAATACGACGAAAAAACTAGAAGACTCGATCATCTAACTCCCTAGACGGAGAGTATGACCGAGCAAGACGTCCAGCTTGCCAAACGTGCAAATCAAGCCACATAGGCCGACCAACTCGCTGCCCCGGCGAGTTGGACGGCACAGACCAACCAACTCACTGTACGGGCAAGTTGGACGACACGGACCAACCAACTCGCCGTACGGGCAAGTTGGATGGCACGACACGACCAACTCGCCGTACGGGCAAGTTGGACGGCACAGACCGACCAACTCGCCCGTATGGCGAGTTCGACAAGTCCATCTCATTGTACGGGCGAGTTGGATGGCACAACACGACCAACTCGCCCTTACGACAAGTTGGATGGCTTGGCATGACCAACTCGCCGGCCGGGTGAGTTAGGTGGCACGAGCAATCCGACTCGCTCGTTCGGCAAGCCGGATCAATCAATTCATTTTCACCTCATCCTCATTAACTCCCTCTTTCGATGATTGATCAAACTTATCTTTTTTTCCGTCTCGATCAGGATTTACATTGGAACTTTACCGAAAGAACTCATTTTCTTGAGAAAGGATCGGGACAATCGTATGGGAAGGTAAAGGTTAACTAAAAACCTAGAGGCATATGACCCATACGAAAGATCTTAACTCTCGGAGAACGTCGTCCTAGCATTGCTCTTTCGATAAAATCGTAGAAACGCCTAAGTCAGAAAACGGGAGGTCTAAAGCTCGGCTAAAGGCCCACACGCGATTTTATCCGAAATCAAGCCCAAACGTTTTGACGGTTTATTTTTTTGTTTGCAGGAAGGGATAAATGTTAAGTTCAGAAGATAAATGTCAAGATCGAAGGATAAATGTTAAGTTTTCGAAGATAATCATGAAGATCGAGGAAAAAAGGAATATTTCCGCGAAGCGATAAATTCGACCAAGGGCAGAAGGGAAAGAGCAAACCACCTCTAGAGTAGTATATAAGGATTTCAAGGGTGATGATACTGAAGACACACGAAAACCCCCACTCAGAGCAAACATAGCTTAACATTTTAGGCAACTTCCCATTTTTGTTTTTCGAGCTGCGACTCAACAAGGGTTTTGCAGTCTTAGGTTATTAGAACTAGGGATCTCGCCGACAGCTCTCATAGCCGAGGCTCCTATCCTGTTGTAAACGGTCGTACGCAAATTCGGAATAAAACAACTATTTGCTCTCTTTTCGATTCTTACTTTTTGATATTTACTTCATATTCTGACTGATTGGCGTGTGGTTTAGCAGATATCTGGGACCTCAGGGAAACTAGGGTTTACCCTGAGTTCCTAATTCAACGAAAACCGAAATTGCGAATTTTAGTTCCACAGTTGACGCCTTATTACAGAACAGGACCATGGGCAAAAACAAGGTTCACAGGGATACCACTAATGGATGAAAATTGGCAAGTCCATATAGCTTTCAGCAAGTTGCAAACAGGTAAGTGCTTGAACCGAGTTTGGTCGGTTTCTAGTAAAGGGAATGAAACTCGTTGGTGGGTTGGTCTGAAGACGTTTATATCAAGTTGAATAATGTTTATTAGTTACAAAGGAGGGAATATATTAGGAAAGGAAAATGACCGGTGCTCAGAGAGCTTGCCGGAAAAGTACAAGTCGACTAAATATAAGAGAGGTAGAAAACCCTAATCCTAGCCGCCTCGTGTCTGGAGTCCCTTTTCTCATTGCCTCCTTCCCTTCTTTATAGGCCACTTGGAGCATAGGATGCCCTAGGTCGGTTTGTCCTAATGGGCATTTACTCGTGCGGGCTGACTGATGACATCTTTGGGAAGATTTTCCTTTAGTCGCTTTGATCAGCGGCTGAGGACGGGTCGTGAGGGCTTAAAGTAGTTTGCAGCGAGAAATGCGCGAGTCGCACTCTCCTACCCATGAGCCGAGCCGAATAACTTTGGATTCGATTGGCCACCGCAACGAGTCCCACCAGTGATGCGACGACCAAAGAACTGCTCGATGACTTCGACTTGGCGCATTGGAATGCACTGACGGATGTAGCCAGTCTCAATCTGTCGCAGAGACTATTAGTAGTAGATGCGGAGAGAGAGATCCGAGGGGAAGACGATGGTAAATCTGTGGAAGATCTACTAGGCAATGAACGGCCCAAGCAAACCCGACCTAGACCGATCCGACATGGTCCAGTCCAACCTAGGCCGATCCGGAGGGAGCATCGGGCGGCGACTTCCCCTCCCTTCCTGACTCATTACCTTGGTCGCGGCATTTTTGGGCACCTTTCGGCTGTTCCCCCTGAGTCGTTACGTCCAGTCAACATCCCAAGGCGATCATGGGAAGGAATGTCGGAGACGAAGTTAACTTCCAAAAGCGTTGGGAGGTTGATTTCAGATTGCAATGATCTCGGCGTGACGTACCTTATTCCAACCATGGAGCAACGCCCCTGGTCGCCGCTCGTCTGGTACCAGTGCGCCTACTAGTCATACTTCCAAAAGGAAACCAAGCTCTGGTTCCCGATCCCGCAACTCATCACGTCGTATGCTTTCCGTCGGGACGTGGCTATATGTTAGTTCCTGAATGGTTTCTTCCGCCTGATGATCATGTTGGTGTTGGCGGCGGAGATCGACATATCGCTGTTTGCGCGAGCGTTCGAGGAGATGACGTTGGTGAAGCCTATGTAGAATGGCTTCTTCTCAGTGAATATGAAGTCAAATTACACGGGTCACCCGAACAAGACGTCGAACTGGCAATGCAGTTACTTCTACATCAAGTCTGACAAGCACGCGTTTTTCGAGCTGCCGAACAATCAGTTCCCAGTCTTTTGGAATTGGCGCATTGGTAGATTGTTTTCCTTGGTAAATATCCTGTTTGTTTGTCAAACCGTTCTTTTTTTGTCATGCAGTTAGCACCTGTACCTGACCAGCATCCCAGGACTTCTTCGACAATGCCCGAGCCTTAGTCAAACTCGGTCACCATTATTGGCCCGATATAAGTGATGTGAGAGTTCGTCACGTGTTGGTTTGCATAGAGAAAGGTTAGGCTTTCTTTCATCGGGTTTTGCTCATGTGTTTCTTCTACCGTCGTCTTTTAATTCTTCTGATTTTTGTCATCTTGTTGTGCAAGTTACTGGGATTCTAATCTCCCTTGTCAACCCCGGAAAGGCAAGAAGAGGTCTTCCTTATTATCGAACGCTGAGCAGAGAGAGATAACCAAAGCTTTAAAGATGAGGGAAATGCATGATCTTTCTACCGTCATAGAAGACAGGGTCGAGGGTCCTTCTATCGCGGCTGGGCTTATATGGGCTCTAGACGGATTTGTCCTCGATGGGACAGGGCCTGGGAATCCTATCCTGGAAGTCATTACCGAAGTTGCAGCCTCTAAGGTTCTGCTCCCTGATGCGGAGGCACTTAGGCCCTTCGAAGAGAGCAGGAAGGACACAGGATGACATGTCCGCCGATGATGACCAGCAAGACAAGGCTGGAGCGGCCGAGGAGGGTCAGTTGGAGGAACCCTCGAAGAAAAAGAAGAGGAAGAAGAAGAAGTCAGCTGAGAAGCGGTCTGCTATCGACGATAGGAGAATCCCCTACCTACAGAACGAGCCTTTGGATAGCCTGGGTCTAGATGGGAGCACAGAGGGAGGTTCAAATGACCCTCTGACGGTCTAGGCAAACGATGGGACCTTGTCCGGTTCCCTGGTCATGCAGGAAGTTGTCCCTCCTAAATATGCGACGAAGAAGACGATGAAGAAGAATAGGACTGAGTCAGAGCCTGGAGAGCAGGCTTCCGGGCGGCCCGATCGTTGAACCCCGCCGACGTCTGTGTCGGAACCTGGGGCCCCTAGGAGTCCGAGGGAGAAGTCCATCACTCAGAAGCTCAGGCATCCATTCCCCAACCGGGTCGACTTCTCCTACGATGTTGACACCCCGCTAATCTACAATGGGCTCGAATGCGCGAGCCTGTTCTGACATATCAAGGGCGGGCCAAGGAAGTTGCCGGCTGTCGACGAGTTGGTATTCAAGGAAGCTTATGTCAACAGGGCCCGCAGCAAACTGATGGTAAACACTTTCTCTCGTAGCCGATCCTATTATCTTTAGCTTGCCTTGCTTCTGTGGCTTACTAACAGAAAAGTTTTATCTCTTCCTCGTTATTCAGGCCGATAGTAGCATGAAATTCTTGGTGAAGAAGTATGACACCGAGCTGAAGGCGACGTACCCCCGTCTGGGAAGGTCCCAAGAGAGAGTCAAGGCTGAGATAGCACGTTGGGCCCCACTGAGATAGGAGATGAAGACTGTCTCCGAGCAGATTACTCAGGAGAGAGACGAGGCCGTAAGCCGCAGTGAAGCTCAGGACAAAAGGGCCGAAGACATAGAGGGCAAGCTGGAAATCTTCCAGGCCGCGATGAAGGATCTTGAGAAAGAGATGGCGGCTCTGGCGCTGGAGAAGGCCAAGCTCGAGCAAGAGAAGGCCAAGCTCGCTGAGAAGCATGCAAGAGAGGTTGCTCGCCTTAGGGATTCTCGGAGCTTCGAGTTCACTCACGAGCGGGCAAGGGTTCATGCTGCCATGAAAGCCAAATCCAGTCGTTGACTCGACCATATTCACGAGCGGGAGGCTCATTTCAACCCCTACAACGACGCCCAATGCTACTATAGTCAGGATTTCGGGACAAGAAAGTCCCTCCAGATGCTGAAAAGGAGGGGGGGTGACATCCCACAGGAGAGGATTGATTTCTTCCAGTCCGAGGAAGAAAAGTGGAAGGCGGAGTGCGTTTGTTTGGATGTCGGGCCTCTCATAGAGGACGATCTCTCGTTGTCTACGCTTGTCCTGGAGTCCAAGTTCCTGAACAAGGATCTTCTTGCCGCTTTGGAGGCTAGGCTCAGCAAGGATCCTCTCGCTGAAATCGATCCGTATGGGTCGAACGCGTGATTGATCGACCCTGGAACGGCTGGCACTCTCCAAACCCCGAGCCATTCTCTCACAGAACATTCGGGTTGCGGTGCTAGGGACCCAGCAGCTGATGGGGCATAGGTGCGACCGGCGAGGATGGGAAGAAGGACGTGGTAGCCGTCTTCAATGCGTCAGAAGATGAAGACGAGGAGTTCTCAGACCTCGGGGATTCTGGCGAAGGGACCGGTAGGCCGCTAGAGAGCGATAAGGCCAGGCCTACGGGGGTAAGTCCGAAGAGCATGAGAGTGTGGATCCGCAGACCCTATTGACCAATGCGTCTGAAGTTCCTCTCGAGAAGGGGACCTTAGCGAGGCGGTGTTCCACCGGAAGCTGAAGGCTGATCTTCCTTGTTGTCTCTTCTTCTCTTTTCCTTTTTTGATGTAAGATGTATTTCTCGATCCTTTGAGGCCCCTTTGGATTTTAATGAATCGGCTGCCATGTTTTGGGCTTTTTATCGATAATTCATCGTTGAATTTATTCCAAGTAATCCACCAAGTCGTCTGTTGACGAGAATTATCAAAAATCTTTTTAAAGTAATTCGTTTAATCTTTCTGTCGATAGCGATTATTGAATTTGTCGTGACTTAGGATTTCCTTAGTCAATTACTTCACTCAAAGTAATCTACCAAGTCGTCTGTCGACAAATTATTGAGAACAAATTTTCTTTTAATTCGTTTAATCGTTCTGTCGCTTGGGATTGTTGAGTCGCCGAGGCTTTGGATTTTCTTAACCCTAGACTTCATTCAAAGTAATCTACCTAGGCGCTTGTCGACAAGAATTATCAAAAAATTTGAAGTAATTTGTTTAGTCGTTATGTCACTAGAGATTATTGAGTCGCTCGAGCCGGTCAATAACGGTTTTCTTTCTGTGTTAATGTAATTTTACATGGTTCGGCTGGCCAAACCGCCATGAAAATTATTAAAGAGAAGGAGAATTACTGACCCGGCTAGCCATAAGTTAAGCTAGCCGAAACCCTCAAATATGTGTCTTATAAGGACATATTTGTTTGTTGGGTCCAAGTACCGGTACGTGATCTGAAGCTTGGTGTACTACGCGTTACTTGGCTGTTGGTATCGAGGAGTTTGGGATGCGGGCCTCTATAGCGAATAAAAGTGGCAGTGAAGTGCCTTTACTCGCCTTTTCCGGCATGTCTCCTTTAGTCGGGACTCATGCCTGGGTAGATTGGTTGTTGTTTTTTTTTTTTTTGAGTTATCGCTGGACCCAGTGAAGGGCTACTTATGTACCCTTAGGGGGGTAAAGCCATTCGTAGTTCGTTTTGGTTGAGTAGAAGTGACTCGGAGAGTGCATCTACTAGGCGGCGGGTAAAAGTTGCTTCGTGAGCGCATTTACTCGGGTTTTATTTTGTCGAGTAAACGTGACTGTGGGTCATTTACGCGTAGTAACGCTTGAGGGTCATGGAATTCCATGCTCTTGGAACAGCTTTGCCAGTTGATATTTCGAGTCGGTGAACTCCGGGCTTGATAACTTGGGTAATACTGTATGTGCCTTCCCAATTGGCCCCGAGTTTGCCGGCTTTCAATTCTTTCGTATTCTTGAAGACTTTGAGTAGAACTAATTCGCCGAGCTCGAGGGGTCGAGACCTAACTTTCTTGTTGTAGTAGCTATCGATCTGGTGCTGATAGTTTTGGATACGGAGCAGAGCTTGGTCGCATTTTTCTTCGATCTCGTCTAGTGCATCTAGCAGCATATCGCGATTTATCTCAACATTCTGTGGCATTGTGGATCGTCGTAAGCTTGTTACGTTCACCTTGGCTGTAGCCATAGCTTCAACTCCGTAGGCTAGCGAAAAGGGTGTTGTTTTAGTCGCTCCCCTAGGTGTCGTCCGGTGCGACCAAAGTACTCCATGTAGTTCGTCTGCCCATCGTCCCTTCTTCAGGTCAATGCGCTTCTTTATGCCATCGATGATGGTCTTGTTAGTTGCTTTGTCTTGGCCATTGCTTTGTGGATAGCGCGGAGAGGCGGTGTTCAGGCGGATCCTCCATTCTGTCGTATAATTCGCGAAATTTACTCGATATGAAGTGAGACCCGTTATCAGTGATGAACTCGTAGGGGAGCCTGTGCCGGCATATGATATTTTTCCACACAAACCCCCTGGACTTTGGTGTCTGTGACTCGACAAAGGACTCTGCTTTGACCCACTTTGTGAAATAATCGGTGAGGACGAGGACGAAACATCACTGTCGTGAACTTGGCATTGGTCTGATTATATCCATGGCCCATCGCATAAACGGGTATGGTGCCATCATGGTGTGCAAGGCTTTTGTCGGACCGCGTATCGTCGGTGCATGGTGTTGGCACAAGTCTTATCGTTGAGAGCAGTTTTCGCAGTCGGATTTCATGGTAGGCCAGAAGAAGCCGAGGCCTTTGATTTTTAAAGCCAATGCGCGGCCGCCCGTGTGGTTTCCCAAGGCGCCTTCGTGCGTCTTGGCCATGACCAGTCTTGTTTCCTCTCCTTGAATGCACTTTAGGAGGATCTTGTTTGTGGTATAGCGATGGAGATCCCCGTCGATGACGACATAATGGGAGCTTTGTGCCTTTACCGGCGCGCGACCCACTTCTCGGAAGGCAATTTGCCGTCTACTAGGTAACGATCAGTTCAGTGCGCCAGTCTGGGCCGGGTTGGTCTTCCTGCGTTGGGGCGTCGGTGTGCTCATGATCCAAGTCCATGTCATTTTGGTGAGAGACCGTGGCGACGTGTAGGTCTTCCTCTTGAGTCAGGGAAATGCTAGGTTTCTCGATCCGGTGTATTGTTCGTTTTACCTGATCGCGGAGCTTACTTTCTAGTGCGGCGAGGGCGTCAGCGCAGATGTTCTCTCTGCGGGGAACTTTGACGAGTTCAAAGAATTCAAAATCTTTGGCGAGACTCAGCACGAGTTTGAGGTACGCGTCCTTTCTGTCGTTCTTGGCATCGTAGTCACCATTGAACTGACTCGTGACTAACTGCGAGTCGCAGTAAGCGCTAACTCGTTTTGCTTTGACGGATTTGGCTAGGAGGAGACCTGCGATGAGTGACTCATATTCGGCTTCGTTATTGGAAGACGGGAAACCGGAACTTAATGACTGTCTGATGAGTTCGCCCATTGGTGATTGTAGCTGAACCCCAGCCCCCGAACCTTTGTTTGTAGAGGATCCATCAACATGCAAGATCAAGTTTGGGTTCGGCAAAATCAGGTCCTGCTCCAATTCTGGAGCGAGCTCAATCAAGAAATCGGCTAAGACCTGAGATTTTGCCGCGTGCGATTCTTGTAAGTTATGTCGTTCTCACTGAGCTCGATTGCCCATTTGGAGAGTCGTCCTGACTGGTTCGTGTTCTGCATGACCGTTCTAAGGGGTTGGGAGCTTAAGACTTCAATGGCGTGGGATTGAAAGTAGGGCATCAGTTTCCTTTCAAACGTGATGACCGCAAGAGCCATCTTCTCTAGAGTCAGGTATCGATTCTCTGCATCCGTCATACGTTTGCTCTTGTAGAAGATAGACTTCTGCTCGCCCATGTCTTCCTTGATCATGACGCTACTGATTGCGGTTGAAGATACATCAATGTACAACAATAGAATGTCTCCGTTCTCTGGCTTGGTTAGGACGGGAGGCGTTGTGAGGTACAGCTTGAGTTGCGTGAAGGCATCCTCATTTTTCGTCTCAGACAAACCTCTTGTTTCCTCAGAGGAGATCATAGAATGGTAAGCACTTGTCGGTGGACCGAGAGATAAATTGATTGAGCGCGGCGATTCGACTAGTTAGTCGTTGAAATTCTCAACTGTTCTTCAGACTCAAGAGATCGAGTATGGCTGAAATCTGCTTGGGGTTCGCTTTGATGTCTCGCTATGTTACAATATACTCGATAAATTCACCGGACAAGACACCGAAAGTGCACTTGGCCGGGTTGAGCTTCATATCGTACTCGTTCAATACTTTGAAGCAACCTTTCAAATGGCCGAGATGATCGTCGGCATGAAGTGAATTGACCAACATGTGATCGATGAAAGCCTCCATCATGGTTCCTAGTTTGTCGGCAAACATTCTCGGTTAACAAGCCTTTGGTAGGTAGCTCTTGCGTTCTTGAGACCAAAGGGAATCACCTTGTAACAGTAGGTTCCTCGATCTGTGATAAACGTTGTCTTCTCGCGGTTGGCGGGATGCATGGTGATTTGATTATAGCCGGAGAAAGCGTCCATGAACGTCGGTAATTCGTTTCATGTTGTCGAATAGACTAGTCTATCGATATGTGGGAGCGGGAAGCTGTCTTTTGAGCAAGCCTTGTTTAAGCCCATGAAGTTGATGCAAGCGCACCACTTGCCAGTATTCTTTTTGACGACGACGGGATTGGCGATCCATTCAGGGTACCTCACTTCTGTGATGGAGCCGGCTCCGAGTAATCGCTTAACTTCATCATTTACTGCTTTCGTGCGTTGTTATTGCTGGATCGATACCTTTCATGTCAGACATGGTCCAGGTGAAAGTTGACACTTTTTGTCGGAGAAACTCGACAATCTTGCTTCGCATTTCCTCGGAGAGGTAGGCTCTAACCCTCAGGATCTTGCTTGGGTCGTTGCTGTCAATAATGACCTAGTGGACTTCTTCCTTTTGCGGGTAGACCTTGTGGATCGGTTTTGAGACGGAGTTCACGTGGGAGGTCGACCACTGCAGCTTAATCGTTGCGATTAGCAATGGAGAGCAGCTTGATGATCGCCGTGCAGTGTTTGGATATGTCAATCTGGTCTGGGGAACTTGACGCACTGATGGTAGGTTGACGAGACTGCGCGCATGGAATCCAGCCACAGGGTTCCGAGGATGACATTGTACAGTGCTTTGGTGCCAATGAAAAAATTTTTACTGATCTCGTTACCCCACCTGCGTAAACCGGGAGTCGGATTGTGCCAAGCATTTCCTCAGAGGACCCATTGAAGCCTGCTAGTGTTATGGAGGAAGGTTTGACGTCGCGGGAATCGACGCCCATTTTGTCGAGCGTGTCCCTAAATATTAGGTCGACTGAACTTCATGTGTCGATTAGTACTTTGGTAACCACGCAATCTCTGATTCCTAACTCCAGGAGGAGCGGGTCATTGTGTGGCGTATGGACGCCGACTGCGTCGTCAGGGGAGAACGTGATCTGAGGATCGCTCTCCGGTTTAGATGGCCACTTCTAGGAAGTGGTTGCTTGGCGTCAGTAATCTTTCACAGAACGAACTGAATCTCCGCACGGGGGAGACCCGCCCATGATTACATTAAGCTATGACAGTCTCTCGGTTCACTGCAGTAGGATTTGGATGTGTAGTCTGAGATTGGTCCTTTGCTGGGGTGACCGGTGCACGGTGGGACCTTGAACTCTGGAGAATTTTCCGAAGGTCGGAGGACTTGACATGTTTGAGCCTGATCAGGAGGTCGTCAACTTTGGAATTGAGCTTGCTGCGGAGGTCCGCGTTCTCGGGCGGCTCGTTGTTCCCTTCTGGAGCGTCGGCCTTTGTGACTTCCTAGACCTTGATAGTTTGATTGAGTCTCGCAAGTTCGAGCGTCCGCGGGGACGCCTCGATTGGTTGTTACTTTCCGCTTGAGGTGGCCTCGTAGGTCCGCGGTCGTAACTGGAGAGTTGGCTAGTTTTGGCGGTTTGTCAGCTTATTTTGACATGCAAATCCTCAGGCTCGGGCATAACATCGTCTTCTGATGAGGCGTTTTGGCAGGAGAGGATCACTTGGACGCGTCGTTGGTGACAAGTTTTTCCTCTTCAACCAAATGAGTTATCCTTCTCTTTGTTCTTTTGGGCCGTCTCCGCTCCCGGAGCTTCGAAGTTGCTTCTAAACGCTCATGCATGTTGCTTTTGGGCCTTCTTCTCTTTTTTCTTACTCCAGTTCTTGGCGTTCTTTGGTTTAGGCTTGGGTGGTTCTACCTCAGCCGTGAAATAGGTGAAGGACGCCAAGAGTGCCTCATGCAATTGTTTGCATTTGCGTATATCGTGTCTCTTCATCTGATGGTACTCACAGATCATGGTAAGATCGACAGCATTGGAGGATCCAACCGAGACCTCTATTTTTCTGTCGGTATCTTTGCTCTCTAGTGGTTAAGGCCACTGGTTCCACCGTTTCCTCGAACGACAAGTTCTGAATCCGGGAGTTCTTCTTCGTTGACGACATAAATAAAACCTTTCTTGGAATTTGCTTTGTCGCCAGTTGAATGTTGTCGCGGTTCTTTTCGTGCGTCCAAGGTTTTTGTTGCTGGCGGCTTTTGCCTAGTGATGATCGCCTGAGTCTCTTCCTCCATTCTGATAAAGTTTTTCGAGCGAGCAATAGCATCCTGTAGGGATGTCATCGGATTACGATAGAGATCGTCACGGAACTTAGAATGCACGTAGAGGGTGTTTTCAGGGTGTCGATGGCTATATTGTCAGGGACATTGACCTTCAAAACCACGTCTTTGAACTTCTCCATGAAATCGCGGAGCATCTGTCCAGGTGCTTGGGATAATTTCCATAAGTCCAAAGCGGTTGCTCCTTGACTGGTGAACATGATATAGTGTTTCGAAAACGTGTTCTGGAGGTCGTGGAAGTTGTCGACTGAATTATCGGGAAGCCGAGAGAACCAGTTGAGAGCCGGTCCGTCGAGACTTTCAACAAGAGCTGGCAAGACCCAGGGTCCTTCTCGGTGTCAGAAAAATTGGCCCGTGCTAGACCGACGTAGAACGCTCTAACGTGCTCAGCAGGGTCTGAGTCGCCGCGGAAAGTCGGTAAACAGAATTTTTCCGTAGGTCGGAGACGTACGTCGCTGATTCTTGTCGAAAAAGGGCTTCGGAGCGTCGCGGCGAGAACTCTGTCGATTTGCGGGGCAGAGCTTGTGATGTGGTGTATCTTGTAGTTGATATCCAGGAGCGACTGTTTAAGTTCTGCTATTTCCTGGATCATCTATAGATTTGAGCTGTTGTGGGCCTGGGAGGCGGGAAGCGGAGCGGCTTCACCGGTAGTTGGGTGTAAGGAGTCGTCGGCTTCAGGTGCCTCCGGTTGAACTGTATTGTCGGTGTTAAAGAGTCTCCTGCAGAGAGTAGTGCGGTTGCTCGCGGGGGCAGCGAGAACGGCAGCGATCGCAGTGAGCTGTGCGTTAGTGGCCTTTTGAACTTCCTCTCCCTACAAGAGGCGCACCATGACAATATCCATAAAGTCCATCATGGAGGGTATCGCGGAAGTGGAGGTCGGTTCCAGTCTTTCGTCAGAAGCGGTAGAATCGTCAGTCATGCTTGTAATGTTGCTTCAGTCTGCCCCACAGTGGGTGCCAACTGTTTGAACCAAGTTTGGTCGGTTTCCAGTAAAGGGAACAAAACTCGTTGGTGGGTCGTTCGGAAGATGTATCGAGTTGAATAATGTTTGTCGGTTACAAAGGAGGGTATATACCAGGAAAGGAAAATGATCGGTGCTCAGAGAGCTTGTCGGGAAAGTACAAGTCGGCTAAATATAATAGAGGTAGAAAACCCTAATCCTGGCTGCCTCGTGTCTGGAGTATCTTTTCTCCTTGCCTTCCTTCCCTCCTTTATAGGCCACTTGGAGCAGTGGATGCCCTAGGTCGGTTTGTCCTAATGAGCCTTTACTCGTGCAGGCCGACTGATGACGTCTTCGGGAAGACTGTCCTTTAGTCGCTTTGGTCAGCCGGCTGAGGATGGGTCGCGGCGGCTTAAAGCAGTCTGAAGTGAGACACGCGCGAGTCGCACTCTCCTAGCCGTGAGCAGAGCCGAGTAACTCTGGATTCGATGGGCCAGGCCATCTATTACATGGGCCTTGTGGGGGGATGTCATCCGCCTCCTGCAGTCAGGGTCTTTCTCTTTTTAGATAGAAGCTCAAACTTTCACATCTAGTTTTAACAACAGAGGGCTCACTGAAGATGTATCGGCATAGTGGGACAGAATGGAAAGTAACCTATCAGGCTCCAGCCAATCCATGTGATGTTTACGGTGTATGTGGACCTTTTGGGCTGTGCATAATGTCAGCATCTCCAAAGTGTGAATGCTTCAAAGGATTTGTACCAAAATTCCCTGAGGAATAGAAAAAGGGAAATTGGACTGATAGTTGAGTAATGCGTACTGAGATACTGTGATGAAAACTCTACTAGAAAAGTTGCAAACATCTTCCATCCTGTTAACAAAATAAAGCCACCAGACTTTTACAAATTTGTAAGTTCTGTTGATGCTGACGACTGCGACCAAAGTTGCCTCCAAAACTGTTCTTGCTTGGCCTTTGCATACATTTGCGGGATTGGGTGCTTGATATGGAATCAAGAGCTAATAGATGTAATGCAGTTTCTGCAGGAGGAGAACTTCTTTCCATTCGTCTTGCACGCTCGGAACTAAAACGTAACACAAAATAGCTACTTCTTTGATACTGTTCTTTTATGTGTAGTAACAATAGCAATAAACCGTTGCTGTTATCCTTTCCGGCTTAGTGATATTGGGTTTTGCTGCCTTTGGTTTATGTAGATATTGTAAACAAGAGAGAACTAGAAGAGAGACTTACGTAAACTAAAGCTTTTCATTTCATAAGTTTGCTTGAGTTCTTTTACAATGTAATGGATATATTTATACTAAAAGGTTAAAACCCTAGGAGATCTCCTTGCTGTTACTTCAGTTCCCCTCTCTTCATTGGATTCCAGCATATCAAAACGATTCCTTAGTGCCATTGGTTGATCAGAATAGTACAATGCAGGACCACACCTTTTGTCCTTTGTTCTAATTTTGATTCCAGAAGT
The DNA here is from genome assembly GCA_905132765.1 of Moricandia arvensis. NCBI lineage: Eukaryota > Viridiplantae > Streptophyta > Magnoliopsida > Brassicales > Brassicaceae > Moricandia > Moricandia arvensis. The sequence continues at coordinate 2,095 of CAJHQP010002009.1, read as the reverse complement.
TATTATAGCCGTTGCTTCGTTCTTGTTCGAATGGGCTTCTTCTCAGTTTACCGCAAGCCCATTTTGTTTTTCACATAGCTTGTCTCAGCCCTTAGCAGATTACCACTTTCTTGGACCACACTCATGCTCTTCTCTGTTTCAGAAACAGAACCACTTTCTGAAACAGTCTTCATCTTTGGTTTCCAAACCTTTGTCTCCTTGGCCCTTCTGTCTACAGATATAAAGTGAAAGAAAACGGTAAAACCCTCTATTAATCTCTTCTTTCTTACCTATTCATTTTCTTGTTAATGGTAACACACTAATGACATTATTTTAGTGTTCTTGATGTAAACTCAGATTCTCATTAATGATCAAGTTTGTTACAGTGACTGTATATACATGTGTAACTCAACTAAACCAACAATAACCGACTGGTTATAATAAACCGGACATTCCAGAGCCCTTAACCGTACTATACTAAAAGCCCCCCTCAAGATGGAGGTATGAAGATATTGTTCATTCCCATCTTGCTAATGAGATCTCGAAAAGGTGCCGGATGTAATGCCTTGGTCAAAGTATCCGCCAGTTGGTTTCCCGTTTTCACATACATCGTTTTGAGAAACCCACTCTCAATAGCTTCACGAGTTGTGTATCAATCCAGCTCTATCCATTTAGTTCTCTCATGAAAAACAGAATTGTTAGCAATGTGAATGGCAGATGTGTTATCACAATAGAGATAAGCCGGAAGGTGAAAAGGAACTCGAAACTCATTTAATAAACGAGCTAACCAGATCATTTCCTTTGTGGCCAGTGCCATTGCACGGAACTCCGCTTCAGCTGTGCTACAGGAGATCGTGTCTTGCTTCTTAGAACGCCAAGAGACTAAGGAATCACCAATGAACATACAAATTCCGCTGACTGATCGTCTAGTACCTTTACAAGCAGCCCAATCAGCATCTGAAAAACCTCTGAGATCAAACTTACTGTCGGCAGGGTAAAACCTGGCTCTGATACCATTTTAGTGTTCTTGATGTAAACTCAGATTCTCATTAATGATCAAGTTTGTTACAGTGACTGTATATACATGTGTAACTCAACTAAACCAACAATAACCGACTGGTTTACAACATAAGTAAAATATAATAAACCGGACATTCCAGAGCCCTTAACCGTACTATACTAAAACATTACTATAGTTTCTATTCTTGTAACTCTAATACAGCTATTATATCAAAGGATGCCTCCCTAGATGCATTGAGGAATGGTTTGAAAGCACAAGATATCCCAGGTTTAAATTTCTTTGAGATGACTACCATTGAAAGTGCTTCAAATAATTCCAGCATGTCAAATAAACTCGGACAAGGTGTATTTTGTATTCTCGGATGACCTTGTGCAATCTGTTTCAGGGAAAGCTGCAGGATGGGAAAGAAATTGTTGTAAAACATCTTTCGAGCAGCTCGGGGCAGGGCAAAGAGGAGTTCATGAATGAAATAGTACTCATCTCAAAACTGCAACACAAAAACTTAGTTTGGATATTGGGATGTTGCATTGAAGGAGAAGAGAGGCTATTAATTTATGAGTTCATGTTGAACAAAAGCCTTGATACCTTTCTCTTTGGTTGGTCCCTTCTCGCCTCTTTCATTTGTCAATTAATTTTATGATTTCTATTATGAAATATACACCAAAACCTAATTATATTTGTCTTAATTCAATCCTAATACATTTTTAAAGAAGGTAGAAAGACTAACTTTGATCTATGCTTGGTTGCAGTTTCACCCTTTGATGTTCTCCTCTTTAACCTTCTCTTTTTGTGATTTCCTTGATGGACAAGAAATCACAAAACCTTCCTTAATCTCTTCTACTAATAACTCTTATGTTGTAGTGTGTTTTAAGAAAAAAAAACTTTCTCTGTTTGTGACAGAATAATGCACGAGCCCTTTTAATAATTAAGCAAAGGGACGTGTGGTAAACACATCTCTCCAACGTACCTTTTCGTTATTAACCGCACGTTCATATAACATATAATCATATATATTAAACCTTATGGTAATATAATCATATACTATTACCTTTAATATATATATATGTATATAATCATGAGACTAAGGGGTTTTAT